>JAQIXS010001995.1:0-25367 GCA_034700785.1 Rossiulus vilnensis | reverse complement strand
GGTATATAGACTCAATAATATTCAGTAATTTCTTTAAAAAAATCACCTTATAATATGCAAAATAACAGAATTTTTTAGTTTTCAACATAATTTTAGATCGTTCGGTATCTTGCGTTACGAAAAGCGCAGAAGCATAGATAAAAATGACATTTTTTATTTTTCGGATTTTCACACCTCCTTCATTTAGTTTAGAATTCTGGTTGCAGATGTAACTATAACAGAGATGGAGTTGGAGTTTCGGAGAATTAGTAAATTAGTAAACATTAGTAATTGAGAATGCGGGCATGTATTGTTCCATGTTAGAATAATATAAACCAATATGTCGCCTGATTTGATTTCTATTTTACATAACTGTATCATTATTTTCAGATGACAGTAAATGCATCGGGCGAAATAATACGAGGTGACATTTAGAATAAATATAAAAGATGCAATCAAAATCACAGATTGATTAAATTTCAACTTTCCATGTATACTGCTATATATGTAGCTCTGCATATTAAAAATGCAGCGTTAAAGAAACCAACCATGGAAAGCAGTGTAATGTCGAAACAATCAGCAGATTTTGCTGTAGACGGTGCACAAAAGATTTACGGCAATTTTTCCTGCTTTCAAACAAATTTTGAAGAACGTCCATGGTTACTAATTGATCTGGAAGTTTCACACCGTGTTCATTTTATCAACATCACAACTCATAATCCAAGTAAGCATACACCGTATAAACTTAGCCCTAGCATATTATATTATTTTACTTAAAATTAAACAAAAGATCGTGCTATCTAAATAATTTAATGATTCATTGAATAATCCCTTATGCGGCAACATTCATACATTAATTAACATTCCTTTTTAGGTAGAGCTGGGCGTTTTCATGACGCCGAAGTGCGAGTTGGGTTTAACAAGGGAAACATGCAGTCAGCCACAGATTCCTTTACTAATAATTTACTTTGTGCAGAATATTTAGGTATCGGGTGTGCGTTTTGGCTTACACCTTGTCTCCCAAGACCAATTACAGGACAAATCGTTACTGTTCAAATTGTTAGAGACTGCGTCGGTGACAAATGTATGGAGGAAAACGGGAATAAGCTCAACATATGTGAAGTTCAAGTCTTTGCTTTTACTTGACATGTGAATCGCATTAAGTTTAAAAAACGTTTACGACACACGAAACTATTTTCATTCCAACAATATGCAGCATATATAGTAACAATTCATATAACGAAAGTGTGATTTCTTTTAAATAATGGTTGCTGAGGTGCAAAATTGGAGGTATGATAAACCAATCCAAGTATTTACCTATCACATGAAATCCACGGTAGTGTTTTTATTTTGCATGATCACTGATATAATAGACCTTATGCTTAATCGAATAAACATCGCGACAAGCTATACTGTATGCATGTAAAGTACAAGATATCAACGCAGAACCAAAACCATACGTTTGATATTTTTAAAGAATTCATCTTATTATATGAGTGTATTACTTATTGCATACAAAATATACATTGTATACTGTTACACAGACATCAACTAGGAACGAATTTTTATAAATACAAATACAAGGTAGTTCAAAGGGGAGATATTCCGATTTTAAATACATTTAGCCGCTCCCTAACCAAGCGATAGGCATCCATGTTCCATAAAAATATTTTTCGATTAAACTTGTGAAGCACCAATAACATATTGTAGGTGTCTTTATTAATTTTTTTAAATATACCTGCAGTGATGAGTATCGTCAGGGTCGACGTGCACCTTCAACCAAATGAAAGCGTTAAGAACAACAACAATGCACGACCGCGGCGGATGCAAGTTTTCGCACAGAGGCTCTTTAAATTCGATAAACGGTGGAAAATATTAGTTAACGGTTGCAGGTAGCCTAATATGGGTGTCGTTGTTCATTATTTTTAACGTTCTTGCAATAATATATGTGTCATCAAGATCGACGTATGATCTTTTAGTTTTAGTTGTGCTCCCTGTCGCAGATGGAAACCAGTGAGAAGCGTGTGCCCATTTATGTGTATTTTCAATGCATTACTTATGCTGCAAGTGCATTTGAGAGGTGAGAGCGATACTTTCCTATCGAGAGTTTAAACTCGCGAGTGGACACGGTCGAGAGTTGATTTCGCGAATCAAGGGCAGCTCGCAGCTTTAAAAGGAATGTTATTATAGAACCTGAGTCTAGATAACACATTCATACGCATGTAAATAGGCTCTGATTGCACGAAAGAGCTCAGTCATAGCATGATCCCACGTCCGCATGTGATTTTCTATCACTTGTAGAAGTTATGTTAACATTTCATTCTCTGCTTAATATCAGGAAGACAAAACACTCAACTTGACAGATCATTTGAAAATGTTCTCAATGGTTTCAAACGCTCTCACCTCCCCAGTCCCCAATGAGAAAGCAATAAGAGCATGTACGCATAAACAGAATATTCGCATTTTGAGCTTAACACGTGTCCATTTGAAAGGTGAGAGCGAACGTGGCCTCTCGACAGTTCAAATTTGCAAGCTGACTCGGTACTGCGAGTTGGTTTCGCGATAGACTGACAGTTCACAGTTCTTACATGGACAGACATTGTTGGATCCCTGCGTTTACGCTTACAGTTGTTTCGCATAGTTGCGAATGCTCTCACTGATACTATTTGCAGATAAAAATATGTGTGTATTATTATTTTACACGTGGAGCTTTTCGCTCTTATTGAAAAGTCTGTTTTCATTATCAAATTGGGTGATTTTGCATTTATGCATGCATTATTTTATAACCAAATATTACCAAAATTCCTAACAATAGACTTTTGTACTTTCACTTACATTTGATTAATGTTCATGAATCTGTTTTTTTATCTGTTTTTTGCGTGCGCTTGACTTGAAGCTTGACTTTTTTTAATTGTGGGAATGAGTGTCCTGTAGGAGTAATGGACGTTGTTGACGCCTGATGATGAGTAAAATAAATACTAGAAACGTCGCGTTTTTAAAATAACCAGTTTGGCTGTCGTTTCCTGGCTTTTTCATCTTAAACTTCCAGCCACATGATGCAAAGATCAGACTTTGAAGAAATCCATAACATTTGATTAACGTAATATCTGATTACTAACGCATATGAAGTTGATTCAAAAAATTGCAAAGGAAATCTAACCCATTTCAATGTAGCAGACACCAGTAAATATACACAAAAGGTATCCAGCTTTTAAAAATATATTTATAATTTTTTTGCGCTAAACCAGACGAAAATATATAAAAACTATCTGCATGACAAATGGAACTGCAATAGCCCTACCACATACTGATTGTAGGGTGTTAAGGTAAAATTGAATACTAATAGTTTATTTGAGAAGTCCTTGCTAGATTCAAATTACTGCTCAAAATGTTGTAAACATTTAAAACTGTCGCGCAAATTACTGCATTATTTCTAATTTTAATTGAAAGGAAACAAGACATTCAAACGTATTACGAAAAAAATATGGATGATTATAAATTGCAAATGTTAATCACAAAAATTAGAAATCTATCCTTATTAAAGTTTTTAATGAACTTGTTAACAAGTGATTGCACCAAACTTTGGTAAAATCATTTTTTTAAATAAATGATGACGATCATTATTATAAAAGTTGTATAAATATTTGCGATGATATCGACAAAGCGGATTACCTAAAAACGTACGCTTGCTATACATTATTGAAAAGGTCTATAGACTCAATAGTTTGGGTAATTACAAACAAAAATTTAAAACTTTTTTAATTTTGAAACTTTGAATATATCTACTTCGTTCGGAATCAAGCGTTACAAACTAGACCGAGCACAATTAAAAAGCAGATAAATATACGAATGGGCGTGCTTCTGGTTACAGATCAATATTAGCGACAATTACCAGACATTTAGTATTTAATTCCTTATTTTGATTTTAAAGTGTTTTTAATTGAAGTATTATCAGTGGTTAAGTGAACATCACTTGATTCAATATTTTTTACCGCATCCATTTGTGTCAGATGTCAGTAAATAACTCGGGCGAAATAATACGAGGTAAAATTTATAAGAAATTCAAATATATAATTAAAGTTCTAGATTAATTAAATTTCAACGTGTCATACTGCTATCTATGCAGCTCTAAATATTACAAATGCTGCATTAAACATGCCAACCAGAGAAAGCCTTTGCTCGTAGATGGTAATGTACAAAAGGATGATGCTTTCTGTATGGATACATTCTTTGAAGCACGTCCATGGATATTAACAGAGCGTATAGTTTTGTATTAACATCACAAATATCAAAAATGATCTAGTGACAATGAGTAAGTACACTGTATTTATATATTACACGAGCATATTAGATGATTAGCTAGAAAATTAGGCAGACGATTGGATATTAATCGATCATTTAGTTCCGCACCGTGTTAATTTAATTAACATCACAGATTTCCGTAATACTGGTATTGATTTAAGCATACCGATTTTCCACTTGCAAAATAGATTATTAATTTAAAAATTCAGCAAACGAATGTGCTCTTCACTCTTTGAATTGTCCCTCTTTATCATCAGACTAAGCTATTTAAATAAGAAGCATCCTTAAAAAATAAAGAAGTTAGCCATTTTTATTAAACTTCATTGAATAACACATAATGGAGAAATTTTGCTAAATGATTGTTTCTTTAACAAGCTGAGAACTCAGACAATCCCTGATACTGTAACACGCATATGAAAATTAATTTCTTTTTTAATAAAGCAAGACGTTTTCATGGTGCTGAAGTCCGAGTTGGGTTTAAAAGCGGAGCCAATCTGTTTGCGGCAGATTCCCTTACTTTTAATATACTTTGTGCCAAGGTTTACACCTTGTCTCTCAGTATCAATAACAGAACAAATCGAAACTGTCCAAATAGTAAAAAACTGCTATCCTCTTATAAAAAATTTCATAATTGTTTTCTCGATAGTTTAAGACTGATTGGATGGTTATCATTTAATAATAATAAATATAGGCTACATTTGTATACAGCTTTAAGAATACGCAACTGGAATTGGTATTAGTGTTATCACTGCCGCCGTAAATTTGGTTACTGAAATGAATTAATACCGCACGCATACCTGCTTTATTTCTATTATATTTTAATGAGGCGTAACTATTCAATTCATCATATTGATTAATACACCTAAAAACACCAAGGTAACAACCATATGATTATAAACAAAATAATTCAAGTGGTAAAACAACATGCATATAAATACTGTGATCATGTTTTTAGCATGTTTAAAATATTCTTGATTCCAATTGCATTTAATAAAAATGTGCAGAAAGCTTGAACTTGCAGGGAAAATTGCTACTCTTTTCCTGATTGTAGCAGAATGCAAACTTTTTACTGTAAATAAGTATCTTCCAATTATACGAAATTATAAATTGCAATTCACCGCCACAAGCGTTACAGGTACAAATCCATCTCTACTAACATGTGCAATAACCTGTTGTCACACGAAAGACTGCACCATTTTTTGGTAAGGTGATATTTTTAAAGTAACCATGATCAGAATTAATAGACAGTTACCTGTGTATGGAGAAACCCTTACAAATCTGATTTCTACCTCTCTTAAGTTTTGCTCCTGGCACATGCGCAGTGATTCGAAAAACTGAAGATAACCTCATGTATGATACAGGCAACGCGAATTCTACAAAAACGTTTGTTTGCTATAGTATTGCCAAGGTAAGTGTACAAGGCTAATATTGACTAAAGACAAAGAAACTTATTTTTATTTTTTGAAGACCAATATTCGTTAAGGAAACAGCAAATACATTGCATCTGAAATTTCCAAGCAACAAATTCATGAGTTAGAAGAAAATATTTACGATCAGGCTAATTATCAACTGGCTTAAAACAATGTGCATTTCAATCGTGGATGTGGCTTGGTCTATGCTGGATGGCATCTTCCGACACAGAGAAAGCTACATCCACGATGTAAGTGAAGTCAAAAGAACAACAAAGATTAATTAATCTCAAAACATGCTCTTTTATTCTATTTGCCCATTTAAATTCCCAGTTTGCTCTCTTGATTAAAAGACTCCAGTCGAGGATTCGTTTGAATAACAACACAATATATTAGAAAATATATATTGAATATGTGCAAGACGTGTTCCATGCTTAAATCGTGAAGAACAGCACAGTGGAAAGTTAAATATACATGTACATGCAGGTGTCATCACTGGGATTTCTATTTTTATGAAGCCCGAATTATTATTTTCAGATCACACAGTATAACTCGGAGGAAATAATAACAGGTAGGATTTCGAATATATCTAACTCGTAATCAGTCTCACACATTGACTAAAGTTAACCTCATCACGTTATATTTGCAGCGCTTAATATTCAAAATGTAGCGTTAGAGAAGCCAACCAAAGAAAGTAGTTTATACGATGCTGACCACAGTGCAGTTTTGGTAGTGGACGGTGATCTCCACACTAGTTCTAATTTCTGCATTGATACGGGATATGACGCACTCCCATGGATTATGATTGATCTAAAAGTTTCACATCGCGTTCATTTCATTAACATCACAAATATAGGTGCGTTAAGACAAAGTTCAAATTACATGTAAAATTCCGTCAACTATTTCTGAACAATTAACGCTTCTTTTTTATAGAAATGATAAAATCAATACGCTTTCATGACGCCGAAGTTCGAGTGGGGTTTAATAAAGGAACCGACATGTCAGCGCCAGATTCCTTTACTAATAATTTACTTTGTGCCGAGTATTTAGGTAATAGGGATGCATTTTGGTTTGCAATTTGTACCCCAAAATCAATTACAGGAGAAATCGTTACCGTTCAAATTGTAAGAAACTGTAGTAGTGACAGTTGTTTTTCCGTAGACAAAGGAAATGTACTTAACATATGCGAAGTTCAAGTTTATGCTTTACTTGAATAGATGACTCGCAATACATCCGTAAAATATTCACTGCACAATGCACATGGTGCCCTTCCTATTTAAATAGCATCATAATTGAAACCACAAAGGCTTGATGAGCCTGATTTGAGAAATCAATTTACATACTGTATGCCATGCACATTCAAATAGAACAGCACACGGAATACGATGATATATATGAAGGCAACCAAACCATAAGGTCGTAAGCGCTTGACCTCTTCCCTTACTTCTTCTAAAAAATTACCTTTTTTAACTTAAATACATTTTAGGGCCCATAGGGACCTGCTATAACGATGAGAAGGCCATTGGGACACCTATAGGCCGTGTGGAGTGAAAATTGACTGCGCCTGATGTAAAACATCAGTTTGTGGCTATTCCTTGATTGAATTATAAGTGCAGAACAACATGTTAAACTGTTAATATTCAAATCTGCAAACATCCAAGGGGGAACAACGAAAGCTAACCTTGGTCAGGTGTTCATGGATAAAGGTTATTTAAATTTGACCCCCTTGAAACCATGTCAGTGTTCTAAAATAAAAAATCTTTCAGTAGTAAGTTTTAAAACCTGGGGTTCAAAATGAAGTTAAAAATAACATCAATGCGCTGCTGCCCTATTTAGCACAAGAGAAAAGGTGTTTGCCAGGTTCCATACGTGCGGTGCATATGGTTTTTTGGAAAAATTTCGACAAAAACAATTTTTTCACTAAGTTTTCGTTACTATTTTCGTAATTAAACATCAATGGTGTATAGCGTCTGAACTTGTAGTAGTTTTAAAGAAATCAGATTATTGATATCTATATTGTTGAATAAAGTTGAAAGAGTTGGCGTTTGATAAGATATGGTTTGGCACCCTTCATTTATAAATATTATCATGTAAACATGTACATTAATACTGTATAACGCACATTACACGGCACGATGTTAAAACAGTCCTTTACATATCTTCATCAATCACAAGCAACTATGTTGCGAAAGCACAATGAACACTTCTTAGATGTGTATACATGTATTTTTATTTTAAAGATCAATAAAATCACAGTGTGTACTTATGCAATATATGTAAATAAACAAACGCATCTTATGCATGTATGATGCAAACCTTCATTTTTAAGAAACTATTTGCCTTATTTACTCTGGCAAATCAAATTGAACCATTTTCTCACTATCAAAACTACAACCATTTATCGGACTACTTTACATCGCCGGTTTCTGGTCCTAAAACAACGCAGAAAATGAATCTTGAAATAAGCATTCAGACTTGTGGATCAGCATGTCATTATCGTGAGGACTGTTTCCTATTCTCATAAGTTTTAATAAATTTAAGGCTGATCAAAAAGGGATTTGGAGTGTATTTTCATAATGCAAAATTTTCAAGTAAAAATGCAGTTTTTGTTAAACTGATTATTATAACTATTATTAATGTTAGGTCGTCTGCTTGTGTCTTTCGTATTTTATAGCACTGAATGTCCCGTTCATATTAAATGCTTAGCGAAAGGGGGTATTGAATGAATTTCAGCAATTAAGTACAAGTATTATTACTGGTAAATGCCTGCACGCTGTTCCTAATCCTAGGACCCAAACAGTAGCCAACTATTGAATTTGGAATATCGGGTAGAATATTTTCACCCACATACATGTAGAAACTCGACGCGTTATTCACAAAATGTTTGAATTTCACTTTCACCATAAATTCTTATAGGGATGGTCGGAAGGAGGAGCTAGAAATGGTGCAGAGTAGAGCTGCTAGATTTGTAACCGGTCAACAGCAGCGAGACGACAGCGTCACCCAAATGATCAAGGATCTACAATGGGAGAACTTGCCATCAAGACGGGAGGCTCAAAGCATGGGGCCCTTACAAAAAATTATCTTATCAGGTAATTGTAATTTGGTGTAATTTGGAGTTCCATAAGTGGTTAGAAACTGTCATTTCAACCCACTTATGGAACTCCGAGCACATTCGGATCCGTACTACTGGTCAATATTTCTTGCATGCCATTCGACGTTGGTATACACCCCATTGAGGTGGCAATCATCGAATAATATTGGGTTGATGGATCACACACCCCTTACCACATGGCATATCACTTGCTGCTAGCAGAGTACTGAGTTGAATTGAATTGAACATCGTTTCAGAAGTAATGTAAATCTGGTTTCTGGAAAAACACTGGTTGAATAATGAGAGAATTCAAGCATCCGAAATGTAAATTCGTTTCAACTACATTTGCCACAAAATGTTTATATTTTAATGCTTCAATATGTTTCCAGATCATGTACAAAAGCTCCTTTTTTTCCGTACTTCGTTTAAGAATCTATTGTAATACAACGTACATTGTATTCATTCCAAAACCGGAAACCTTGCAAAGCATTTTTTTATGGAAACTAAAGTCATAACTTACATTTATGGGCATTGGCTATTGATTTCATTTCATTTTCAATGAACGTTTTTTGACTATTGTACAAAGTCAGAAATCAGCTCTTTATAAATGGATTCTTAAGACTTTTTGTCACTATTTTTGCGCGAGCAAACTATTTTGGTATATTTATAATAATATTCTATTTGTGCACGGTTGCTAGCTTTCACACCGGATATAAGCACGATGGTATAGTACCAAGTTTTTTTTTTATAAAAAACAATCTAAAGCTTTGACAATTGTCAAAATATTACTGTTTACTACCCGAGAAAAGGTGTTTAGATGGTAAATACGTCTTGTAAAACGTTTAACAGCAGAAATCCTTTCGAAAAATCTTAAATTTCGAAAGTTACTTGAGATAATTGGCAACAATTTTCATTTTTAAAACCAAAATAAGTTGCGAAGAGTTTCTCGGTGCATTTAGCTTTCATTCTTTTAAATCTATTTCAAAATTAAAACTTTTTAAAATTGAAGTTAAAAGTATATCGAAATTCCACAACGTAATCACTATGCGGCAAAGGCAAGTACTTGTACTTCTATTAATAATCATAACCTTACCCCCATTAGAAACTAAAATGACTAACGTATGCCAACAACAATACGAGCATTATTTGTCTGATTTTAAATTGCCCATTTCTGCCACCAAAACACTAACATATGTCGGGTATGATGTTTTTCTGCAAATGTGTGCCTCAAACTGTCAACATCTGCCACAGTGCTTCATGTTTTGGTAAGTCAAAATATAAATATATACAGTATACTCGACTTTGCAATTTTCTATGATTTCTAATCCAGTCTTATCTTAGTTTCAACTTAGGAGTTTGTGCATTGGCTCAGTTTGGTGATAACTACACAGTTCAAACGCAGGACACAAATCTTGACGGCAACCAGGTTGAATCACTGAGATATCTTTGCCTCAAAAATGAAAAGGTAAACCGCTTTCCTTAATAAAAGTGCACGAAAATCATAAATGAGGTTATTTATAGAAATAACCCAATCTCAAGACCTGAATTTAAACAAAATTAAAACTGAACAACCGCTGAATATACACTACAATATTCCAGAGAGTAAACTGAGATTACTGACAGTAAAGTTTTAATGAACGAAGAGATGAACAGCAGAGATGGCTGACTGAAACAAACGTACTTTCAGTAGCACATTAGTAGCTGAAATTTAGCGCAAACCGACATCATATTATTTGCATCATTGCATATAACATACGTTCATGAGGAACGCTGAAGGAGCAGGTTAATTTACGTTCAGTTTTTAATGTATTTTTATTGAAAAAATTAATCGCAATCATCTCTTAAATGACGCGCGGTTTCTTTCGCACAATTTATTGCTTGGATCGCGTGTTTGCGACACATTTTGCAAAAGAAACGCCATGGCTTTTTCAGCATCACAAGTGGTTTGGTTTTCATTTTCAATGAATAGTAAAACATACAAGCAAACCGATCATGCTGCTGAATAAGGAACACATGGTTTTTTTCCACAAACATACAAGAATTCCATTCAGTAACCCTATAAGTTTGGTGGTGATTTACATGTGAGCCCATATAACTGAGAAGTTTTGTGGAACATGAACGCACTTGTCTGTTTTAATTTCAGTTCGACAATGCGACTCCTGAAGCACTAATTCAAGGCAAGTTCCAAACTTTCAATCACAGAAATTAAAGTTGTACTTAGCAACGCATTCAAAAGTAGTGTAATTATAAAAATTGTAGGTCTAGCTCTCTCTAACGTTGCACTGAAAAAACCCATATCAATAAGCAGTGAATATACACCGTCAATATCTTCAGCCAAATATCTTGTGGATGGTAGCCTGGAACGCAAGTTCTCTTCAAGCAAACTAACGTGTTCTAATACTAATCAGGAAGATAAGCCATGGGTGCTAATCGATCTCCAATCCACATACCTCGTCTTCGGTGTAAACATCACCAATAATGACCATGAAAGTAAGCTAATTTTTTTTTCAGTGAATAATTTCATGGAGCTACCTTCGTCATTATTCTAAATTAATATGACAGAGGTCTTCGTCTTCGGGCCTGGGCTCTACTTGATCAATTTGCCAGTCAACCCCAAGTTCCAGAAGACCGATAAACTTGACCATTGGTGTATCTCTACCTGTCCCAAAAAAAAAAATCAAAAATCGCGTCTAAAGAGAATATTACAATATAAATAAGCTATGACTAAATGACGGGCGATATGCTGACACTGAATTTCTGTATAAACATACTTTTGCAGCACATTACAAGGGGCTTATTCTTGTTTTCAATTGTCCTTTTTTTTATACTTATTCATAGTACAGATAAAACGGTTTCACGACACAGAAGTCCGTGTTGGGATGCTCGATGGGACATCTGCATCAAAACCTTCATACTTTATGTCAAATTCCTTGTGTTTCGAGTACAGGCAAATTGGAGATGATTATTGGTTAGATTTCTGTCACCCTAAACCAATTGCGGGAAAGTTTGTTTCATTGCAAATTGTCAGACAGTGTAAGCCAAAAATTGTGTGCGCTTTAGAAAGCAAAAATTTGATCAATTTGTGTGAAGTGCAGGTTTATGCCTCAGAGGCGTAAATTAAACGATGTTGCCTAACTAATTCACAGATATATTGAACACTATTTTGATCTTGATTCATAAAATACGTTTATAAATACATGCATAACAACGAAGTGCATGCATTAACTCAAATGCAAAAACAGTAAAGCTTTATCTTTCTCTTCTTAGAAAAACCTTCATTATTAATATTATATTTTTGTGGACCTAACACAACTTCACAAGTGATGAATTTAAGTCTGCATTTTTACACACACAAAAAGTTAGAAGTACTAATTACTAGCTCCTTAGTCGAAAGAATATGAAAAACTCGATGAAGTATACACTAGTCTGCATGTATATGTAAACATTTTTGAAGATCACAGGAAATTTCTGCTTCCCCTCCTTTGGCTTAAGGGGTCAGGTACGAACACTAACGTTTGCATATACTGCTTTGATTTCAAATAATCATTTGAATAATATTTGAAATATTTCGCACAGAGAAATTGATTTGAAACTTTCACTTATTTAAACCTGTATTTATGTTGCTGAATAGGCATAGGGGTTATTTTCGAAACAGCATTTTTTAATAGGGCAATTAGAAATTGTCAATAATTTCATAAAAACACTGTCTTTTATTTTTAAAGATTTTTGAACAGGAAATAGGAATATATATTCAATCGAATATTTGTAACAACCGTTATTGTTCACGTGCACCTACATGACGGAGAAATATTGTAACAAATTTAACCGAAATAAAATTCACCATTATTAACCGGCATTGTTCACAAGCATCTACGCAACTGTTTAATACTTAAATACAAAAGAAATACAGTAAAACACCGATAAAACCATTTATGGAGTAATATCAAACGTTTAATTTGACTCCGCATTACTTTCCCATGGTTGCGGTTCCATTTCAACCACCGAATCCCATGGTTGCCATTACCTTGCCAAAACACTAGTAAACGTTGCTTGTGTATTTCATATCAACTGAGTTGTTGGCGATAAAATGTATATACATGTATAAAGGGTGGCAAATCATAAAATCGCAAGTGCCCGATTACGCGCGTACTTGAAAGCAAACCTTGGTAGGACGGATAAAGATTATTCAATGTTGGGTCAACGTAACAACAAATAACGAACAACTGTTGCGAAAAAAAACATTTTTCAGAAGCGAGTTTTTAAAACGTAGACTTTAAAGTGAAGGAACAAGGACAAGGGAAGAGGTAATATGTAATATGTGTGGCACATACGAAGTTATGGATATATTTTCACAAAAACAATTATTTTCCTAACCTGTCCTTTCAGTATCGTATTGTACAGCGTCTGAACGTGTTGTTTGAACGAAATCAAATTAATGCTAGCTATATTTTCCCCCAAACTATTCAGCTCTTTTCCCGTCTTGAAAAGTTGATTGTTGGCCCAAGATACGTTATGGTTCGGCGTCTTTCATATGTGTCTGCACATAAATAACTGCAAACGCATGATAACAATTGCTCTATATTTAAGCACTACGCTGGCTCGTTGGATCGAAACGCGCAAAAAACTTGATTTATTTGTATTGCGATTATATACGATACTAAAACGATCCATTTTTTTGAATTTGGTGCCATTATTGAAATATTCGTTTGTTATTAAAAACGCGCGAGCAAACGGAAACAGAGGTAGTCAAGGATACCTTAACCCCAATTGACGGATCAGACTTTGTAATGAGGGGTGGAATATTTTGTATTGTTATTAGTCATATCGATCAGATATTCTTTTCAGATGTAAAGGCCTGATTTTTTATTTCTAAACCCGTGTAGAAAGTCAGTTTGAACTTTGTAGAAGGTATCTTCAGGAAAAAAACACGACCAGGAATTGATTTCGAGTAAACTAAAAGCTTAATATTTTAGTACATGTACAGTGCACTGTATATATACATATGTCATGGGTCAAAAGTTGTAGATACTCGCGTGGTTTCGACCTGACAAGACCCTGAAAGTTATAAAGCTGATTTTCCCTATCGTTTTGTGATTGGAAGATTGTAATTGGTTGTTAATTAAACAGACAAGGTGCGGTCTTTCGTTTATATTTCCATTTCTTAGACTACTGGTAACAACCTTTCAGAATCAAATATAAAAAAATAATAATTCAATTATCAATAACGCCATTGTTATACATATTGGTGAGACCGTAAATTTTTTGAAAATTCCTCTTTTATTGTCCACGTGTTATGCAGTGTTGCCAACAATTTCTTTTGGAATAAAAAAAATTGAACGATGCTCTGAATACATTTCTTATGTGCTCAAATACGCTTATTTGAATGCAATTGAACATTAATCTAAAATAAATCACAACTGTTATCATTTAGAAATGAATAACAAGTGGATTTTATTAGCTTATTGACTGGCTTTGGATCTCGTCAACAACAAAATTGTCGAATTATCTCATGCAGATACGTAGAAGGTTATTGACGTGACCTTTATTCAGTAATATCAGAAGCATAAGAAAAAGCTCCTGATTATCAGTATGAAACATTATTTAAGTTGGAAATAATGTATTATCTTTAATATCTCAGTTGAGATCAGCAACCAACACAATAGTCATGCATAATTATGTTGTGCTGCTAAAATCTCCACTTTTGCTGAGGCTAAGTAGCTAGAGTAAGACCTAGTTCACAACTTGTCTTTTGTTAATCTATCCTGAAACAAGGGATTCAATTCATACACGGAAATCTCACGATGCATTTATTTTTGTTACAATTCAGTAGCTTGCATTAGTGAACTTTTCATGGGATGTTTTGCATATTCTTCGGGAGTAAATCAATCAGATAGGTTTATATAAAAGATTTGTGGTGGCTTGGCACAGTTATATTAGGGAGTAAAGTTTGCAGATACACAGTAAGCATTTCAAAATGCAAAGTATTTCCATAAAATGCAGAGGTTTGAGAAAGCTGCACATAGGCTATAACATTAAAACACCACATCGTTGGCAACTGATTAAAAGGCAGAAGAGGTTTGAAAGAAAACTTATCGTTAACCACTAAATTACAGAGAATTTATCTCAGTAAAAAGTTGCAAATTTGCATTCATTAAAAAACTGTTACAAAAATGATGTCGAGAATTTGTTACGCTTTTGTAGATATTTTTTGAAGTTTCAAACTTTAAATTGTTTTAAGTCTAAATTATAATGAAAACCTGTCAAAATGAAATGAAGAAAAAAAGAATTTTATCGTGGAATTAATGACATCTTTTTGTAATTGGTGGAATAGCCCCATACATTAACGACAACAAAGATTGTTATTCGATAACCTTAATATTACCTACGTTAATTAAGGAATAAATAAAAAAAGCACAAGGTCCTACCTTTTGTAGACATTTCAAGATCGTATATGTGTCGAGCACCAACAAGCTTTCAAGAACGAATTTAAAGCTGAAGTTGTGCATAGACGGTTCAAATCCCTGCAATGCAAACATTAAATTATCAGTAATTAAATCACATACATGATTTATTTGCAAGCCTTACTAATTTATAAAAAATTCATGCAAATTTCATCCTTGAAGAAGCCGAAGTTACTGTTTGGAAATAGTTATAAACTGTTAATCTTTTTATAATTTCCATGTCTTAGGAACAGCATGCCCAGACAAAAAACCTTGTTTCTTTGTCAATAAAAAAATATGAAGGATGCACTAAATAAATACAAATGTTCAAATTCGTTATGCCTTATATATTGTTGGAAAGCAATGAAATACGCGTTTTCAATGTATCCATGCAACTTCGGATGCAAAATTTAGTATTCAGTTCGAAAATATTTAAACCTCTTTTTATTTAAACATTAAATATTCTCGACATGTTCATATCTGCTATTGTAGAGATTAAGTTAATCATCCCAAATAAAACTGCCCTTTAACCCCAGACTAGAGTGGTAAACATGGTTTTGTTGTTAGTAATTACAGAAATTCACATGTACAGATGTAGGTTCAAAAGAAAATGCAATGGTATAAAAACTGACTTTGTAGATACAGCAAAAGGTTGGTTGGTTATTTGTAATTAAATTACAACATTTATAGTTCCATGCCATATAATTATCAGCCTTTCAGGTCAATTTCAGCACATCATATCCTGGCACTACAGAAATGTAGTCGATAGCAGTTACTATCATGGCCATTACCAATTTTAGCGGCAAACTTAAGGTATTTGTCTGAAACGACAACTGAACAGTTCTAAAACAAATGATAACCTCATTCAGGAATTAGTGAAATTTAGTAAAATGTGACATTAAATAAACAGTTTCCCCATCTCTAACGCTAAGCCAAATTAGTCAAATCACATGCAAATGTACAAGAAATGAAACAGACAAACCAAATATTAAGCATTGTCAATTTATGGGACTTCAACAGTTTTGGCTCCTAAATTTGTAAAATAAAAGCAATATGAGAATGCATGTATATGTAGTGTAAACAATTGTGGAAAATACGAACATAACAAGCCAGCTCAGACATTTCACATTTATTATCATTATAAATTACTTCAATTCCACACGTGAAACAAACAGCACCTAAAGTAATGGCTTAAAATAATGAAAAATAAATAAAATATTAAAGCACTCTTCCTTTCCAAGCCAAAAAATCCACCTAATATGTGGAATGTTTGGTCATACACAAGCTAACTAATTAGATAGCTCAATAATCATTTCCAATAAAAAGTGTTCCTTTTAACGTTACAATAAAAACGTTTACAATATGGAAAATTTATCAATTCGTATAACACAAACAAGAACGAATGAAAAGTACCATTAACGTTGAGCATACAATAGCATCAATTGATATTCGTGAAGAATCTCACTCTCCTCTTCCAAACTGATGTCCAAATGGGCATCTTCGTCTTCAGGGATGTCCTTTCGCAATCTTTCTAAAGCATCAAACTGCATCCGAAGGCTCTCTGGGTCAATATCAGCCGCACGATCTGCATAACATACAGAGCGCTCTTGTACGTTGAAATACCAAGAACAAACCAAGTTTTGCTTTACCTTACATACAGCAAGGTTCATTGCTTGCAAAGTACTAGCCTGACCATTACTTAAAACCATCTTTACACAAGCACAATTTAAATCGAACTAATAGGGGAAAATCGATATAATTGTTTTAATAAGAACAAATTTACAGTCGTTAAATAGTTCTTTTTTATGCTTAACATCCCAGGAAAAGGATGAAAAGTTTGCAACATGCTTCTCAGTACTCTACAACAAAGATTCAGCTTCAAAGAACTACGTGCAAACAGTGACAAACCAGAGTTCATTCTACTTACAATGATACAAAGCTGCTCAAAAATTAATGATATTGCATGTATAACCCAATATGCACAGTGAATCACAAACCTAAATGAAGGCTCACAATTGAATAAATTGGGTTGTGTAAATTTCAATAATGCAAAAACTTCCCAAAATCTTTAGCTTTATGAAGTATTATCCTTGCTAAATACTTCTTTTCACGCCTTGAATTAGGGGCTTTCCAGTGCTTTAAGGCATGTTATATTATTTGAAAGTGTACCTGCTTAGTCATAAAAAATTAACAAAAAAATCAAAATCATGCATGCAAAAGTGCACCAGTTGAAATGCACGTGTTAAATACAAAGTTGGATTCGCAAAATCACAATTATTAAGGAGGATGTGATTCACTGTGACAAGAATCATACAACGTAAACCCATTGTAAGGCAAAACTAACGTGTCACATGCATATTAATTCCACTCATCTATTTACAATGTTGATTATGTGATTTTCTAAAGCCGGACATCATAACTTGACCAACAAGAAACTGAATAACAAATCGATCAACCAAAAGCCAACTTGAAGAGCATACAAGAGGTACCACGCAATGCATTTACAGGGACAACACCAGCAAGCAAATTAGCAAAGAAGAGAGGAAAACTCATAATGCATTTTTCAAGTATCACTGCCACTACAAATTGGCATTCAAGGCAATATCAAGTAAAAAGGGTAAGCCAGCACACCATCATCCATGTTATGCAATTCCTGAGCACAAAATAACTCATCGCAATGCAATATGACCTACAAAGTCTGGATATCAAATTGTGGGGACATTCATTGTTTTATCCATAAAGTGGTTTATTTTATCTGGGAAATAATCATAAAACTGTAGACATTTATAGAAATTAACTGAGAAAAACTCACCGTTGTTACTCTTTGCGGTGGTATTTCCAGAGGATGAACTTGAAGTATCCATAACCTCAATAAAAATGCCTCCAGTGGATATCAGATCGTCTAAAGCAGTCTGCACATTCCCATGGTGTTTTATGAGGCACTTTCTTGCAACTTCAGGGTCAAACCCACAAGATACTACCTAAAATTTATTCATTTTTTCAGTAAAGCAGAAATGTGGAAAATTGTCAACGTTGTCGACGTTGACCATCTAATACAAAAATTAACATCGTAATCGCAATATGCGTTTTTACCTGTGCCACCATTTCATCCGTTATGGAGGTATCATCATCACTCTGATTGACATCTTTTAGATTAAGTAAATCAGGGTGATCTTGAATAATCTGTTAAATGCAAATTATAAATTGTAAATGACGGAACATCTCAGCAAAATGTAAAAAAGAATGCATGAAATTACCTGTACAGCGAGGGAAATACTGTTATTGGACTGGCGCAAAGCTTCTGCAGATGCAGCAGGTGGATAGCCCATAGTAAGCAATGATTGATAAAAGTCAACGTTCAACCTACGGAATAATTACGATAATTTTCCCTTATAATCTTACATTGCACATAATACTAAGATATTATATCTATGGTTTAAACAAAGTTCTACTAACAATTCTCCATTTGCAGTTTTGCCAAACTTCCGGGCTTCCTTCCTCTTGGCTCTTTCTTCCAACTCTTTCTCGTAATTGTCTTTTTTCTCCTATTCAATTATCTCCTATTATCATTATCTGCTCGTAGCTCAGTAGTTTTATCCATGTATTTGCCCAAATTGAGGATTCATATTCAAACTTGATACAACAATTTAACAAATTAATAACTTACCTTTCGACGATTTATAATGTAATTTACGGCCATTTCCACATTGCCATTACTACTTCTCAGGCCAAGACGAGCTTCTGTTGCTGTATAGCCTATCGCCATTACTAAAAAAAATTTAATTCACTACATTCCATGATAACAATCATTACAACAGTTTATTAAATGCATCATTTGCATCTAAACTACCACTTTAACAAGCGTTTTTTTTAAAACTGACAAGAAAGCAACACTAAATAATTACCTTGTGATAACTTGTCATCATCAACCTTCCACTGTTTTATCTCATTTTCAGCCTACAAAGCCACAGAATTTATACTGTAAAACTGAAGTTATAACGTTTATTTACATGCATCGTTAATTATTCACAAAACCCGACTATTATCCAATTTTGCACGTTATCCAGCCCAATCAAATACACACATGCTTACAAAGGCATATTCCCGAATTAAATAAAGAATAGCACTCACATCCGTAAAGAGCTTTTCTGAAACTTTCCACTGCCTACGAAAAAACGCAGTAATTCCCTTCAGCAAATTTAAGCGGACAAATAATGCAGATTCGTGTCCAGTTGTTCCCTAAGTAAGAAAATGACATGTTGGAACACAGTTGACCCGAGGTCAGTTACTTCCAGTCTTTACGAAGATTTAGGTATAACTAATCCATTGAAAATTATTGTTCAACAAATCAAAGATTCTGAAACGTTTTCCATATGCATAAGAGCAATTTCAATCATAAACCTTCAGTGCCTGAAGGCGCTCCATATTTCTCCCATAGCTTCGATTAAGGCACTCTTCACAAGTCTTCAATCGAGTTTCTAACAGAAAAGTAAATATTTTGTTAGCTATATAGCTTTAGAAAATCCCTTGGGGTCGAAGCAACTATCATCACAGATAATAGGACTAGAGCTGATATCGCCCCTTGCAAAACAAGAGTATCATTATAACCCTAAGGCCTCACCAGCATCAGGCAAATCCTCAATACTCTTTAGACAGAGGTAACACCAAGTGATGTCCAAGCAAAGTAAAGCATAGTTGTCCACCGATTTAAGAATATCTGCAGAACAACTCCTAAAATTGGTGAGCACATCAGAACATTTGTGAGGCAATACTAAGTTTAAATAAATGGACATGCATACTTAAACTCTTTATCAGCCTCGAGAAGTAGAAGAACTGCTTCCGAATACTCTTTCCTTTTAAGTGCTGCTTTACCCTTCTCATTCAGAATCATTGCCAAACTAAGAGCCTGAAAGGAAAACAAATTACACGTATCTTACGATGTTCGATAGATCTGATAATTTGTTTACACCGTGTACAATTGCAATGCCTCACCTTTCTTTCACTCTTTGGGATTTTAATAGTTCGCCCATTTTGATCAGCAATTTGCATTAAATCCAAATCATTATATTTGTTAACTAGAAAAACACCAAAAATAAGATAGGATAGGTGATGGGATCATAAATTTTAAAAAACTTGCACATTTCACAGCTTATAAAATATTTCACATTATTATATATACCTGACTCATTTGCTAAGATTTCTGCATCTTCTCTTGTCTTTTGAACAGAGGAGGCTGTTGCAGAGGAGGCAGTTGCCGAGGTGGCAACATCTGAGCATGCTGGCAAAATAATGGCCATTATGGTAGAAGTCACCTGAGAATAAATATAATCAGAAATAAAATAAGAAATTATTGCAAAAGAATAGTTTGTGGCCATGCATAATTTTCACTTGCCAAAATGCCCTGGTCACTAAGAGATGCATCATCTCTTATCAGACGACCACCCGATATCAACTTCACTCTGTTAGGCTCAGCACAGCACTGATTAGCAATGAGTGTTCGCAGCTCAGCACCACCTACATCCAATTTGGTATCGATCGTGAAATTTTGTTTGGCAACATTCTGTCAAACCCAAATGTAACTATTAAATGTTTATTAAAGAACTCTTTCATTCAGCTCTGCACTTGTTTTAACATACCTGATTGTTGTTTTGTGCTGCAACTTTGACTTTCAAAGCAGCTATGCCCGTGACGGTATATCTGTTTCTAGATGCAAGCCTTTCAACTGATGAAACGCGCAGATTTTCAACTGCCTTTTCAGCCTCAGTGTCAGAAAGGTGCAGTTCTTCAGCATATCGTTTAATCAGTTCCTTTGAGATAAAACCGATTATTCTTTTTAACTTCATTAATTTTAAAGTATTCAGAAAAAATTGTTCATTGCAAACATTTAAGAGTCGGAACCGAGAAATTTGTTAAAAGATATAATAAGAAATCTTATGACAGATACTTTTCAGGATATTAAAATCCAATTATCAGCCTACTAAAAAATGCATGACTCCAGTTACTGTAATTGAACCGACAAAATTACTGTACTATAATATTAAAGACATCACTTCAATACTGTTTTCATTTAGTTGCTCTACTGTATACCTAGCCATGCTTAAAATAAACAAATCTAAATTTAGCTAAAAAGGAAATTTTGGAAGTTCGTCCAAAAATAGATCGTGAGTGCACTTACCCCAGTAAACCCAGCTCTGTTGCCTTCCTCATCACTATATGGAGGTAACCATAGTTTAATTCGCTCACTGTTAAGTTTGTTTTTCACCAGGGTTAAGATAGTAGCTTCTTGGAGATTAGCAGCCATTTTCAATACCTAAGGTGAGAAAACGTTTCAGGTGCCTTCATCATTTTTATGAAAGTGTTAAAAAAATGACAACTCAAATCTCTGCCATCATGACAGTATTCAGTACTGGTACATCTTATAAAGTAGATATCATCTGAAATGCTTATCATCAACTTTCAGATTTTCAACATTGATTTTCAAACGTTTTAATGTCTATCATGCCGGTTAAACAATAGGGTAGGCCCAACATTTAAACTGAGTGTTCCATACAATTATAAGTAGCCTATATGCAATAAGGTTAGTTTAGCAATAAATTCTATCAAAAAAAGATTATATTACCGATAAATAATTTCACCGAAATCTCGAAAAGGTCGACAACGATGCATCAAATGCGTACCAGACAGCGCGCACAGCTGTAAAACAGAAAATTGCAATGTAAGCACGAGTCCCACTCACACTCGGTTGTTTACACTTTGCCGTGCCTTCAGATATTTTCCTTCCGGACAATCAGAAAAGAATTCAACTATGCAATCGACGTTCAAGCCAGAAATTAGAACCGATAAAACAAACAGCACTAACCGAGGTCAGCGCCGTGATCTAGAATTTAGAATCAAAATTCTAAAACTATACTCTCAAGCCTCCTGTCCACCATTGAGTTCTGGCTAGTTTTCGATTGCGTTGCGTGATTGCATCTTGGTGGGCGAGGCGAGATGCTACTGCCATCTATTGGCGATTAATATTAGTTTTCTAAAATCGAGCCATGTTATGCCTCGTTCACACCAGAAGAATCGGATCACAATTCCAGGCAATTAATCGGTTCGATTCGTTGGTGTGAACTTTTGCTAATTGTATGGCCGATTTATGACTTCACGGATATAACGAATAACGTTTGTAACGAGCTCATTATAACCGAGTTCGACTGCATTAGAACCAGCAATTACGCAACACCCTGTTAAGGGGCTTCCCTGCATGGCTACCTCGCCTTGCAGGTTGCATAACGGGTTTTTCCAAATTTATAAAAAAATGTATCCAAATATTAATTAACATTTGTTATTTAGGATAAGAATACTTTTTAAAGTATGTTATAATGCATGTAAGTTTTCGAGAAATAAGGCCAACATATACTAGTCAACCATTTGGGTGCTGTTCTCTTAAGTCAATTGTCTTACGTTAGCTCCCTGTTCATGCTAGTCACGGATTTTTCAGTGTATGTACTGTCTTGTAAATGTGCTTTGAGATGTAATTCATGTACGTATTAATAATATGTGATTACTCACATATGTTTGAAGGTGTAAAAATCCATTAACTTTCTTGGCATCCATTGGGTTTTTGTTGCGTGCCAACCACGGGCTAATGATGGCCCAGTGGTCATTTTTTTGGGGATTTCCTGTATAGCTGCCAACCAATACCCAATGTAGTTAGCATTGGCATGCCAACCATTGACCAACAACTTTGTGTTACTTGGTTTACAGCGCCAAAATACAGTATTATTTTTTGTTTAATAGGAAAATAAACCTCATGGATAATTTGTTTAAAAAAGTCAATAGCGATATATGAGCAACCCAAAGTAAAGAAATACTCAAGCAGTCACCGCCAGTCATGATAAACGTAAATATAGCATTGGCATGCCAACCATTGACCAAAGTTGGCCCAGCAACTTTGTGTTACTTGGGTATGTAGGTTTTTGTAATTTTTACAGATTCTGTTAATTATAAACACTGTACGGCGCGTTAATATTTTTATTAGTTTTGGTTTAAAATTAAAATTAACCTCATGTTTAAACTATATAAATTGTATCAGTTTAACGCTTATAATGCTCAAATGGTTATTTTGAATTTATAACAACCATGTTTCTCGATAGTCCAATAGAAATGAGTTAATTAGATAGAATAATTAATCGACTGCAAAAATTGTGGTTGATAAGATGCAGCTATACGTTCTTTACTTCTAATCGTGTTGTCGTGTCAGTGCATTCCTTCACGACAGATTTGATTGAAGACTGCAGTATATCCTAAACTTACATCTTTTATAATGAATTCCACTGATAATTCCTGTTTTCATTTCGCAACTTAAAAGCGCTGCACTAAACATATTTTGAACGTTTAAATTGCTTATTGAGAAAAACCTTTTAATAAAATATCGAAATTGATTTCCGTAAAGATACAAAGTAATGCCAATGAAATAAATTTCATGGTCGACATCATCTAAATTGATTTAAAGAGCACGAATTGAAGGCAGGTACCAGTAGGTAATGCATGAAAATATAATTGGCAAGTACAATTTTCTCTAAATTTGTGAAGGCTTCGTTATTTCCTGTTAATGTGTGAAAATTGCACTTAATTTCTGTATAGTATAAGTGCGAATACCTTTTTCAATTCCTTTTTAAAAATCCGCAATTGTCGAAAAGGGTAAAAAGGTAGACTACTTATAAATAACCCAAATGTGCAAACATATTATTCGCGCATTTCTTATCATATTTATGGTACCATTGCCCGCTAACTTGCTGATTACCCACCAGAGAACCTATTATAAATTGCGCACAAATTATAAATTGCCAGTGTCATATCCTAAGCAAATTTCATGCGGCCACGACCTTTTTATGGTAAAGTGTGCCGTAATTTGCCAAGAAACACCGTCGTGCTACATGTATTGGTAAGTGTGAAAACTATGTATTAATCAAGGCGATTTAATTTCAACATTATTTAAAACGGAGTTGATTTATATAGGTATGTCTTTTGAACTTCATTTTTTTCTGTTATCAATATTCAAGTTTTCACTCAAACATGTGTGCAATTGCCGAATATGGAAATGGCTACGTAATTATCTCAAGTGGCAGTGATGATGAGTGTAATGTGGATGGATCATTAACTTACACTTGTTTTACTGATGAGAAGGTACATGTATAATAATAGTGTCAGAATAAAGTAATCCGAATTTATTGATTTGCATTATACACTGTAGGAACATGTTAATTATATTTGACTATCAAATTTTTCTCAAAA
Organism: Rossiulus vilnensis; assembly: GCA_034700785.1. Taxonomy (NCBI): domain Eukaryota; kingdom Metazoa; phylum Arthropoda; class Diplopoda; order Julida; family Julidae; genus Rossiulus; species Rossiulus vilnensis. The sequence goes on along the minus strand of JAQIXS010001995.1, from coordinate 861 downwards.
ATTAAAGCTAAATTTGATAATCTAATATAATTAACATGTTCCTACAGTGTATAATGCAAATAAATAAATTCAGATTATTTTATCTTAACACGATTATTGTTTAGTTTTAATTCTTGAAAAATAATTTTAATAATCTGAATTCTGAAAACTGACGAATAGGGCTGTTTTCAGAGTTCTCATGTGCAAGCTCCATATTGGCGATGAAAATTTCCAGACCCAATGCTTGAAATCTTAACAAAGCCTACCAAATTCCTGCTGCTAGAAACATTTTCCCCGAAGTGAAAGATTTTTCTGAAGAAAAACTGATTATGGGTTATAAAATGACGAGTAACGAATCATACAAATTCTTTGATTCTACGTTCTTTAGAAATCGTTAAATTAGTTTGCAATACATGTATATGTAAGATTATGGTGAATTCAGAAAAAGGGTTTCCATGATAAATTTCATGGGTATAATAATGTGTATGTAAATTATTTTTTAGTAAATACTGTATCCGTATAAAATACTGCATATTTTTCATTCAAAATCGCATTTATCAGTAAATACATGTATGTTAAATGCAACTGCTTTTCAAAGTCAAGCGTTAATTGAATATCTATAATACATTTCAGTTCAATGATGCAAGTGCAGAAGAAAGAATTCTTGGTATAGCAATGTTATACAAATTTCAGAATATCATAACACGAATAAGCTTTTCAACAAAAACATTTTCAGTTATAGATATTTTTCTATCTAACGTTGCACTACTAAAACCCACGCAACTACAAAGGAATTATATACCCAGTTCTGGAAAAGTGTTTCTAAATTCATCGCGGTTTCTCGTGGACGGTAGCTTCGATCGTACTTACATTCCTGAAAAC
>JAQIXS010001994.1:0-25369 GCA_034700785.1 Rossiulus vilnensis | reverse complement strand
TTCAAACAATTTTAGTTTAGGGTATAATTGTGTTTATCAACATTTATTTCATCTCAGCAATGTATCTCTATATGGACGTCAAATTAAAATAATGAACGTTTATATATGGCGCCATAGGTGATTCGCATGTAACTGTTTGGTAAAATTTCAACAAAAACACAATGTTTTCACTAAGTTCTCGTTTATGTTTTCGTAATTAAACGCCATAGATGCATAACGTTTGAACTTGTTATCGTTTGAACTAAATCAGATTAGTGCAATTCATATTTTTCACGAAACTATCCAGGTGTCTCCCTCTCCTGAAAAGGTTATTTTGTGGCGCTTGGTAAGTAATGGTTTAGCACCCTTCATATATAGGAAGAAAGTCATGAAGTGCCGACTTTGATATTAAAAAACCTTTGGTTGACTTTTCACATAATGTATCGTCTAACATATCCGTTTAGATCCATGTATAAGGCGTATATTACTATTATTAAATGCATTGCTATTTGCAAATTATAACTATGTTAAATTAATTACCATATTCTACATGTATATATTTTGTTGTTATTTCAATTTGCAATGGAATTCAATTAATATAGAATTGAAACTGAAGGTTTTCACCGGATGGCATTTCTACGGTAAAATTTAGTAGCCTGTGTACAACATACCTTAGTAAATATTTTCTTTCAAAAAGAAAAGCTAAAATTCTAAATGAAGCATGTATACGATTAACATTGCAATACTATCAATTCTCTACACCAATTTGAAAACGTTAGATTTTTATTCGAACGAATAGATGAAATTACAGGACGTGTATGTTGTGGTTTTTTTCCGTATCGCTAAAGTATTGCAAGTTGTTTTTACTTTTATAGTTATTATTTCATTTTGTAAATTTATTCTTATATGTTTATACATATATGTATGTTGTCAATATTTACAATAAACTGAATGCACTTCGTGGCATCCAAGTTGTGCATTTATTTCAAAAATGGCGCAATTTTGCTTGCTGTCATCTTCCATAATGCATCAGGTTTAAACAACCCTTCATTGCAATTGCCCAGCTATGTTATTTCGCTTCACATGTAATCCAAACGTACGTTTGTATTAACAAACGACTCGTTATATAAAATTTAATAAAATTAACTAGCTTTGGAAATAAAAATTTGTGGGAACGTAATTTGTGATTATGCTAGGGACCTGGCAGCACGGAAAACTTCTGCATGATGCATCACCGCACTGCCGGTGGAGCAAAAACAGGTGACGGCGTCGGAGGATTTTCGGGGTCAGATTTTTAAGGCCAAAAAATTCAGAGATGAGCAATGTTACGGTATTCCGTTTTCTTTTTACGAAATAATGCGGCAGTCCGACAATATCGCACCGGTGTAATAAACTAAATGAAATCTTCGTATCCGAGTCTGACAACAATCTGAACAACTATGACAGATCTCTTCCGCTCAGCCCTTGGGTATTTCAGCAGTTCAAATCCGAGAGAAGATAATGATTTCGTTGGCCAGTGTGTCGAGTTGGGATCGTCCAAACTTAGAGTTAAAAGAGTTATTGCTGAAGGTATGATAATACGCATGAATGTCAATGTTTAAGGAGAATCCGGCAAACCGAGCTTTTGTACGAAGAGGACATTGAAGTAGGCTTATGGAGGAATTACTGTAATTCTTCCATGAAACGACCAATTGTACCCATCATATTCTCACCCACCCCCTTTACATGTATTGTTTAACGTTTAGGAAATGCATACGATAACTGTGGATTAACTTTTAAAATTCCATGTTGTGTTAATTACCATGTACTGGAATATTGGTCCAGTTTAAAATAACAGTGAACTCATAAGTTGCAGAAAAAATACTGGTTTAAATGACACCTATATACATGTATATAGTACATTTTTTATTTTATTTATTACTTGAAGGGTCTTTGATCTTCCTCGCGCCATCTGTTACTTTTACAGTGCTTCTTGGTTAATTGTACTGCATAAATCCTGTTTTACAGCAATGTTATTCCTACTTCCCCTTCTCTCCTGTACTATTTTCTCTTGTGTCAGCCAAGATCCAGTTTGTCAAGGAAAAAAATGCTTTCTGCATCGTGCTATGATTTATGCGTTAGGACGATCTACTATGGAAGACTCATCAGTCCATCCATGAATGAACTCTGTGATGCAGACATGCAACTAGCAAATGGTCAAAAATAAATAGCAATAAAAATATGACCTTCACTCATCCTTATTTCATTTGTTTTTAAATACAAAAATAAACAGTGTCATAATAAATTCATAAATAAATACATAAACACAGATGGGTTGCAAGACATTAACTTAATTTTTGTGGTAAATTGGAAACTCTGATAAGTGTGATATAGTATCATGGCAGCATAAACAACATCCTTATTTATGTCATTGACTATTGATGCATTACTGCTTTGTACGCAACAATTGTTAATTCAGGCAAAGCATGTGCTCCGAAGTGTTCAAAAAACAGTGCCTAAGCAATAATTAAAAAATTGATAAAACTTATAACCGTACATTTCTGCAATTTTAGGAGGTTTTGCATTTGTATTCGTGGCACAAGACCTTACCACCGGCAAGGAGTATGCCCTCAAAGTAATTAACTAGTTGAAATGACATTGAAAACATGATATGCATATATCCAGTCACCGTGAAACAATTTGATTTTACTTTCTCAATAGCGTCTTATTGCAGCAGATGAAGATTCTGGAAAAGTCATCCGACAAGAAATATCGTTTCTTGTATCCTTTTCAAGTATTATTGTGTGCATCCGACAGAGGGTTTTTAATGACCACAAATGTCTGGTGTTTTCTTTAACTCTTTCAGAAAAAACTTGGCGATCATCCACATGTCATTAAATTTTACAGTGCCTGTTCTGGTAAAGAAAATGGAACTCATGGTAATAGGATGGAGTATTTGATATTGACAGAACTTTGCACAGGTACGTTTTCCCCCTACTTAGCTTTAGATGACATTTTGCTTTTCAGACAACCTGTCAACCAACTACATTTACAGTACTATTAACATACTATTAACATTTCCATGTTTGTCATTTTAGGTGGACCTCTCATTGACTTAGTACGACATCGGCAACAACCATTGCCATTGGAATCCATTGCTCAGATATTTTATCAAACGTGTAAAGCTGTTCAGCATATGCATTCGCAGCAGCCTCCCATTATACATCGAGACTTAAAGGTAGAGAGTGTAGGTTTAAATTCTGTATGACAGTATTAGCTTCTTAAGTGTTAATTCTACATTGACTGTTTTATCCTATAGATTGAGAATTTGCTCGTTAGCTCCAGTGGGCACATCAAATTATGCGATTTTGGAAGTGCCACAACGAATGCATATTATCCAGATATGTCATGGAGTGCAATTCAAAGAAGTATTTTGGAAGATGAGGTGAATGTTGCATTTATTTAAGCGGAGACATTAATGTCAAACGAAAGGTCTAATAATTAATTGTTCACACGTAGATGGCAAAAATAACAACTCCCATGTATCGTGCACCTGAGATGTTGGACACCTATAATAACTATCCTGTTAATGAGGCTGTTGATATATGGGTAACTATGAACGCTCTTGCAGCCTGCCCATTTACTTTTTAAATTTAATTTAAATTAATTTAAGTTATTAAATTAGTCCCTACAATCAGGTCCTTGATTTAACGTAATTTAACTTAACATCGTTTAGTTTTTATTTGCAAATGAATATTACAAACTGATGCATTTGCTTCCACCTTTTTTATTCAAAGATGTTCTTTAATTACGTTACATTAACTTGACAGTATATATATGCAATAAGCCTTATTTTATTAGAATAATTATGTATGATATCCACATTAAAGAATTTGTGTTGTATATATATAGGCATTAGGTTGTCTGCTATTTATGTTATGCTTCAACGAACATCCATTTGAGGATTCTGCCAAATTGCGTATCCTTAATGGCAACTATAGTATTCCAGCTTCGGATACCAAATGTGAAGTGTTTCACGATCTCATACGTGAGTTTTAATCGCCTCGTCGAGAGATCATATTTATTTTTTCCCTGGCTTTTGAAAACTTGTTTAATTATTCGCTTTTCTAGATGGAATGCTCCAGGTGAATCCGAAGGAACGTCCTACTATCCACGATGTTGTAGAAAGATTGGAGGAAATTGGTCAAGCAAGACAAATTAAACTTCGGGATCATTTACATCTTGGACAAAGCAATCGAGAAAACAATTCATCTAGTCTTGGTATATTGGTTTTAAATCCTATTTTTGGCTTTCTATCGCATTGTGAGCATTTAACCATGGTGAGACTTTTATTTTTCTAGGTAATGTACCTCAGCAACAAAACCGGATGTATCCAGATTCACCTGCAAATCCCCCACCCACTGCTCATGTTCAGACTTCAGAAACCCCCTCTCAACCACCATCTGCAAATATTCCCCACAATCAGCAGTCAATGATGGAGTCGAATTCAAGTTTTTTCACTTCCTTGCGAGGTGGAGCAGGCAACATATTAAAGAACCTCCGTGATACATCGTCCAAAGTGATGCAGAGTGTTCAACAGTAAGTGACTTTGTTTTGTATCTTATATTCTTTACCATTATCTTATTATTCATGATGTATCCAACTCTAATAAACCACATTTCTTTTGTTCAAGGTCTATTGCACGATCAGATTTAGATTTCAACTACATAACATCTAGAGTGGGTGGTTAGTGTTGATTTGCAATAGTATGTTCAATTCTTGCCAATTCAGTTTTATACCCTTGCTTAGTTGTGAAAATCATTGCAGCAATGTCGTTTCCTGCTGAAGGGCTTGAATCTGCATACCGTAATCATGTTGAAGATGTCAAAGGTATGCTGGACACCCGCCATGGCAACCACTATTTTATTTACAACGTTTCTGGGCGATCATATCCGCCGTCAAAATTTAATGGGCACGTGAGTAGCTAAGCAATGAAAAGCTGATCTAATAGGAAATGGATTCTCATTGCTAAGTTATTGACTAGTGGCTCATTGTTAGGTTATGGATAGCAGCTGGGTACCAAAAAGGGCACCAACGTTGAGATCGCTTTTCAAACTGTGCCAGAGCATGGGTTCTTGGCTGTTGCAAAATCAGCAAAATGTTTGCATTGTCCATTGCTTGGTAAGTCTTTAATATTGGATGTGCTTCATTGTGTGTTGAAATTATCAAAATGCGCTAACTTGTTTTTTTCCAGGATGGTAAGGCATCGTCGGCCACGTTAGTTTGCGCGTTCCTTATCTACTGTCATCTTTTTGCAACTCCTGAGGATGCTTTGCAGATGTTTGCGGTTAGACGTAGTCCACCAGGACTGTGTCCGTCACAGCAAAGGTGCTGAATTTAGCATTTTTATGTCACAAATGTTAGTAAAATGAAATATCCCAATAAGCTTCATTGCTGATTTCAAGAATTTCTCAATGAAGCTTATTTCATTAGCAAGTCATGCTAAACAATGACAACTAAGTTGAACATTTCTTTGGGTTATGGCTGTTCAGAAATTAATATTTCGGAAAAATTGAAATAAATTTATTTTGTTATTTTCTTCATTATATCTCTTCAGGATGCACAGCTTACAAATTGTATGTGCAAGAAATTCACGCAATAACGCCTATTTTAAAAAGTTACAGTTTCGCTTTAGCCCTCTACTGAATATTGACATTTTTATGCCAATCGCCGCTGTTGCCATTACTGTTGCCATTTACTGTCTTTGAACCTCGTGCTCAATTTGTATAAAATTTCTAATTTATGTTTTCACTTCTATAGATACCTGAAATACATCTGTGGCATGGTATCTTTGGAAAGGCCGGTTGTTCCTCATCATAATACTGTTTTCCTAGTTTCTCTAAACGTACAACCCATTCCGTTGTTTACTAAACTTCGGTAATTTTAATTCTCATTTGATTGCCACCTTATTGAACTTGTTTCTATATCCCTCAGCATTGTGCTAATTCTTGGTTTCTGTTATGCTCAAATCAGGGATGGTTGCCGCCCATTTATTGAAATCTATGTTGGTGATGATAGGGTTTTATCAACATCTCAAGAATATGAACGGCTAAGGTATTTTGAGTGGTTTCTTTGGAAAATTTTATGAATTATTTTCTAGACAACAAAACCTGCTAATGTCTTCGTATGATTTTAGGGTATACAATATTCAGGACAAGCAAATTTCAATTCCCCTAAATATATCTTGCTGTGGCGACGTGACAATAATGGTACATCATGCCCGATCTACTCTTGGAAGCAAAGTTCAAGGCAGGGTGACAGCCATCCGAATGGTTCAAGTGCAGTTTCACACTGGTTTTATTCCATTTGAGCAGGAACTTCTCACTTTTACAAAGTAAGCGTTGTGTCAATGGCTTCAACTGCTAGCACTAATTGCATTCAGTAACTGGTTGCATTTCCAATAGATCTGAAATTGATTGCATTGAAGAACACGATCGGTATTTAGAAGGCTTCCGAGTAGACGTGGGCATAAAAGTGACGCCTAATGAACGGCCGAAAGCTTGCAATGAACACGTACCGTGGGATGAATGCGCTGAACCACTGACGCCACAGCTGCTCTTTTCAACTGAAGAGGAGGAGGAACACGTCTTGTCAAGTTTCGGGGGTGAGCCACTGCACCTTTTTTGCATGCCAAGATTGCATTTCAGATCATAATTAGCACTGCTGGGCAACATATCCCCCAATATAATAAGCCAATACATGGGTTAATCATTTAAGGGCCACACACAATTCACAGTCATAAAAAATCAGTGGAGTTTGTGTGATGTTTAATTATGTCAGACATCTTGATTATACTGGAAGGTTTTAAATAATAGATCACTATTTTTTCTTAAATTCAAAGTCAACTAAGCTAATGTAGGCCTGTTTCTGATATACCTGAGTTGGTTTTAACAATAGGTCATTGTAAGAAATCAATTCCTATTAAGAAGCCTCCAAGACCTCCACCGCCATCTTGTATTTCTAATGCTGAAAACTCAGCGCCGATGGCCTTTATGTCCTCTTTAAACTGGGAACAGAATGAGGCTGAAAGTTTTGAAAATCAGAACAAAGATGAGGTAAGTCGCACGTTTGTTAATGTATTCGTTTCTTTATAACAGGATTAATTGCATTACTGTTTATTTATTTTTTGATTTTTGCTCATACAGGCAAACTGTGATGGGCCACCCAAGTCTCAATTGAGCAACCGCCCACGCGTAGAAAGTGTAGATTTGTTAAATCTTGGAGAAGCCGAGGCCGAACACAAGTCAGGAGTGAATGGAGCTGCTGCTGGTGTTTCTTTGTTAGATATAGGAGGAGAAAATGACAATAATGGAGGCCTAAACATGGGCATTCCACCAAGAACGCCCAGTAATTTTGATCTCTTGAGCTCTGGTGCCTCGCTCATCCACTCTAAAGGTGGCATTGATCAGAAGCCTCCATCGGCAACCTTTTCTGAGGCGTTTGATCCATTTGCCGACACTTCCCCTTCTAACTTTGCCTCAACCAAAGAGCCTGTGCCTACCATCTTTGAGCCTCGTAAACCCGCAACTTCCGGTGTGCCCCAGTCGCACGACGATCTGTTTGATCCTTTTGGAAATATGATGGGACGGTCACGCACTTCGTCCACTCAGGTAAAAATAGAATTTCTTTTTGACCATGCACATACGTTGCTTACCAGTTGGGAGTGAAAGGGAAAGCCACTATCTGCCGTCGAGGGCTAAAACAGTTTCTTTGCCTCCTTATTTTCTCGCTTTCTCATGATTATTTCGCATGAAAGATGAGTGTCAAAATTCAATAATTGATTATATTTTCAGGATGCAAACTTGATGGGCAGTTTGGAATCTGTATTTATGCCTGGCTCACAGGGAGGCCTGGGTCAAGGGCTTACGAAAACCCTTTCTGGAGCAAATTTACCACGCAATGCCTCGACGCCAAATTTAGAAGCAAAAGTTGCTTCTAGCGATCCATTTGCAGATCTTGGTAAGTTGCTTTTGCCATATATGCAGACCGTGGGATATCAACTACTATTTGCCAAGTTGTTTCTAACCTGCCAGTTAGGAATTCTGGGTAAAGATTTAATTGTCCTCATAAACTGTAAAAAAAAAAGGTTTATGGTTTGTTTAAAATTAGCTCAGATGATTTGTTGAAGAGTTATTCAGCTTGGTTCATTGTTTGCCATGATGTTAAGTTTATCACCAACTTTAAAATGGTTTTAATATATCTCGAAATAAGAATGTGTCACAAAAATGCAGGCAGTCTTCTTCACTCTGCAATTTATTGACTATTTTACACTGTCGAAATCCTTGATTCATATTGTCTTGCGTATTTTTTACGTGCGAAACTGGATGATCCTGGAGCTTGGATTCTGAAATCGTGATTTAAGACTTTTCCTTACTTTCTTTCTTCCTGGATTTAAAACCCATTGAGTGGAATTCTCTTAATTTAAAATTAACTTGCCTTGCTGGTGAAATTATAGACAAAGTGGGTGGCATTGGTCCTGCTTGGCAATCCAAGCATAATCCCACTGCACTGCACACAACTTCTCCAGGTTGGAACGCACCCTCTGGTGGTGGAAGCGGAGCAGGACAGCAAGCAAGGCCCATGGGAGCTACCTCACCGTGGCAACAAGCGCCTCAAGGACCAGCTTCAACACCAACTACACCTCAGCATGCTAAGTCTCCTTCACAGCCCCCGAACAACAGGCCAGACTATAGCCGGAGCCACTTCGACAGCGTTTTTGGGCGGGGAGGCGATTCCTCGCAACGACCCTGTGGTGAGATTTTTCCCACACTTATTCATGATAGTCACTACTGTAATTGATTTGAGAATATAGAAAACAATTGCTTTTAAAATGATGTGGCTAAATTTAAAAAACAACCACAAATGAGTAGATTTCAGAGTAAAAACAACAACTGCCTTTTAAACTTTGCATTTAATTAAAAAAATATATAATTCAGAAAAAAAGTACTGTAAATCAGTATTTATGACTTGAGTTATAGTTTCATGTCATAGGAGGCTCATTTTTCTTTGATTTGACGAATTCTGTTACATTCATCAATTTATTTTTAGGGCCTAAGCCAAAGTTAGCAACCGATGAATTTGGAGATCTTTTAGGGAGTCAAGGCTTCGGCTTTGTGGGCGGCAAACAGGGAGGACCAACTAGCATTAATGCCATGCGAAAAGAGGTCTTATCCAAGGATATGGATCCGGATAAATTAAAGGTCTGTGTGTGTATGTGTGAGATAGTAGTTAGGCTTCTAGATGTATTGCATGTTTATAAAACAAATGACAAAATGCTGTCATCCTATATTAAAAGTGTTGGTTATCAATGTCTTTTTAAAGATCATGGAGTGGGTTGACGGGAAGCAGCGCAACATCCGAGCCTTACTGTGTTCGTTGCACACAGTTCTGTGGGAAGGAGAAACTCGTTGGAAAGAAGTGGGAATGCACCAGTTGGTTGGACTCAATGATGTTAAAAAATACTACAAAAAGGCTTGCTTGGCCATTCATCCTGATAAGGTTGGTGAAGTATCAGTATTCCTTTCTTCAATGAATTGCATTGTTAAATTTACTAAATTCCATCTTTGATTTCTTTTGCAGCAAGTGGGAACCGATAATGAAGATTTGGCCAAGCTGATTTTCATGGAGTTAAGCGACGCCTGGAGTGAATTCGAAAATAATACTGATCAACAGAATCTCTTCGCACCTAAGTAAATTTCTTAAACTTGGGTTTGCGAGAACATCAGTGGGTCCAGGATGACTGGTTGCAACCATTCGTGGTTATTAATATACTTATTCAAAGTCACTAGGTATGTAGAATTATGAGAGGCTTTAATTACTTGGAAAGAGCTGATATATCACCCTGAATTCTCTAGAAAAGTTACGGTTAAACTCTCATGCTATATATAGTCGCAAAGTTTCCCTGCGTATCAAGTTCGCTCTTCTTCACTCATCCTCATTTAGTGAAGTTCCACGAGAGCTGATTGTGGCATCTTTCGTCCCTAGACATTCCTGTATACAAAGTGTAAATATTTATTGGCAATTCCTTAACTTCTCTTAGATTGTGATGAATGTGCGTACGTACTTCTTCGGTACCCTAGGTTGTGGCCATTGTTTGCTCTCAGTACACACTAAATTTTATCACACAAACCTGGAATTTTAACTTGAATCTGTCTCATTTTTTTTTCCCCTGACCTCTGTTAGAAGCTTTTCTTTGTGGGCATTAAAATTGGTCGTGGAAGGGATGAAAGTTCGAACTCCAAGAACTTTCAATCGCTTTTATGCGCATTTGCCAGAAAAGGTCACAAACGTTTAACTTTTTGGCGCAAATGACTATGTCCCGTTTTAAAAGCGAGTTCCTCTACTAACTATGGTTTTATCCAAATAAAGTTTATTTTCATAATTGCTGGCAGCAGATAATACGTAAGATGGGTTATATTTTGTGGATCTTACATATATCCTTCTCCACTGATACCCGATATTTTTTTAACAACGTTTGATTCAAAATCTTGGGCCCAAACTTTACTTTTGACAGCAAGTATCTTTCTGAGTAGGGTCATCTGTAAGCAATCACGTCAAAAATCAATTATAGGCTGATGCAGACAAAAATCACATTAATATTGTATAATTTCTTTTGGTCAGGCATTATCTGCAGTTAGCATAACTATTTGGACTTACAAACGAAAATGTGTGCGACACAATTGAACGTTTAAAATGGCAGCACATTGCAAGTTCGTAAAATATGCCCTGATAAGCGCTGTGCAGAACATGGTATTCTCTTCAATAAAATTTAATGTGCTGCTGTCCTGGATCCCTGGTTATTGCATAAATTTAAAAAAGTGTAATCTTCAAAGACTGTCTTATTTCATGCTATTTGGTGTAAATAGATGATTTCTCTGCATGCTAAAAATCTGTAAAAGGTTAATTTAGCCTAGGACCATATTTAAATACAAAACTGTAATACTCTAGTGGTACATTTTTGTATTAAGAAATAAGTTGTATAATTTTAATTGTTTCTTACCACAATAGAAAAGGGTTTTGGGTATTTTAGAATACAAATTACATATCCAAATGCAATGGGTAACACACATTGAGGGGGAGGGGGGAGGAAGAAACTTTTTTTTTCCTGGTTTTGGCCTAACTTAATTTTGAACCACTTCACTTGCATAGATCGATTTTAAAGACTTTGCTTGCACAAACTTGCGAATTCATTCCAAGCATTATTTCTTTATAGCAGATCATTTAATTTCCATCTAATATCAAAAGGCATGTGTGTGTGCGCGCAGCAGTTGTTAAACTTTTAGTATGTAACATGGCTGAACGATTAGGGCTTGAATGTGATCAGGATTATCCATTGTGGCAGAGAGTTTGGCCACTTCATTGTGGTTATGCAGCTAGCATTTCTTTATTATCTATTTAAATACCTCCATGTGTATCCAAATGGCTGGCATTTCTTTCTATTTCTATGTTACTCTGTGCAAATGTGTGTGTAAAAACTGGAGCTTTGAACGGTGTGCCATGAGTAAACAATGAAAATACTCATTTTCTTAATTCAATGATGATTGGCAATAATATTCAAGTAATTACCCGTACGTGGTGCTTTTATTTTCGTAATTTCCCCATTAATGAAAGGGCCCTTGCCGACTTTTAACTCCCATCTCCTTCATTTTGGACCACGTCCAATGTCAGTGTTCTCAAATCTTCCTTAAGATAGAATTGGTTCATTTATCAATCAAGATATTTGTGTGTATTGGATGTCCCCTTCATTGCCATAACATGGACGCATACGTAGGTTTGAATTCTTCCCTCGCTTAAGGCGTTAGAAGTATGTATGGATCGAATGTTTTTTTGGTATACAATGTGTATTGTTGAATGTTGGACTGGCGTTGATTTTTAGGTTTACGATTTATCCCTTCCTGTTAATTACATTTTCTCGTCTTTAACTGTGCTTTAGATTTTTATTAGGCCATAAATTTGCAATTCATTGCATTCCAAATGTGTCTGTGATCCCCCAAAATCACTTAATTGTTTCTGGAAATGTTTCCTCGACATGATGTAAAAGAGAATATAAATATGTTTAAGCACCACAGAATGAATTTTGTTTTTTATTGATATTCAAAGTATTTACACGAAAATTAAGTAACACCCCCTGGTTTTAATGAGAAAATTTTGGGGGAAAATATTACTTTCCCCCGCGCATACAACCATATCAGTGGAGATTTGGGATGTTTATTCAATCATCTTGATTCCATATATATATATATATATTTTAATGTGTTGTTGGACTATTTAAACTCAAAAATGGCGCTATCTTGGTTTCATCCTTTTTCCACAAATGGGAGCGTTCCACCGTGGCCATATTTAAAGTGGTCCTAGTTCGCTTTCCGACCACCAGTTGCCGTCCTCCCTCCCGAGTGCGACCAGCTGATGGTTTCCCCGATTATTCAATTTATAAGATGTGCCGGAGTAATTCAATGAAGATAATAGGTCGAAGCTAACAACTGCATGGGGTGAACTTCTGACCGAAAACATGGACGCCACTCCACCTGTTATGAAAAGGCCCGCCTTGAGGTGGAGGATATCTTTGGACACGATTCTGGTTATTGCTGGTAAGTTTACCCAAGTTTCTGTTTGCCCTTTCAACTTTTCGCAAGGCGCTAGTCCAAAGCGCGTTTTCGCGTCTGTAAAGTTGGTCTAAAATTGCGGAAATATTCAATAACTGGCCGAGGGACGAAGGACGGATTAATGATTGAGGAATATACGATCGAATGACTTCCCGGTCTAATTTCTGCCATGATTTATTTATTGCACCATTTGACACTTGCTGCAAAGAGGATTGAGGAGTAAATTCCGCGTATATGTAAAAAAAACCGCATGAACTCATTCGGTGTGCTCTGAAGCGCGCGTAATTTGACACTTAATTGATTCATTTACTTCAAAGTATGGCTTATCGATATAGTACCAGAAGTCGTGTAGGCCTGTATGTGCTAAATCTGTTCCAGTGATATCGAGGGCTGCTTACGAAACTATTGCAGTGCAAATTAAATTTGTTAACGTGGGAACATGCATGAACGTCAGCTGACCAGTTCAGAATTTCATTTTGTACTGTATCCCCAAATAATATTATATATTCATTATATATAATATTATTTGGGGATGAAGAAAGCAAACTGATAGCAGCCAGTGAAGTCGTGCAATTAAGCCATTGCAGGGCTTGTTTATGAGGTTATGATTTGTTAAAAAAGGTGTGGGGTATTGCGTGGCCCGCCCCAAAATTTAAATCTGTCTGGGTTAGTTAAAGTAGTTTAGGCTAGGCCAGGTCAGGTCAGGTCAGGTTAAATCCAGCTACCAGTCCAAATACGGATATTAATTGAAAACAATGAAACAATATGGGTTCTGGTAATGGCCTTGTATAGGTTTTATAAATAGCTGCCTGCGCTTAATCAGTAAGATTAAAGTTTACCATAAAATATTTCAAAGGAAACCAGAAGCAACAAAAATGCCGAAAACAACAGTACAATGTGCTAGGAGCAAGATGATAACAATAATTTAACTGAAATTTTCAATGTGTTTGCAAAAGTGTATTTTTCCCCAGTTACTTTCGCCGGACGCCGTAGGCCTATCATTTCACAAAATGAACAAATAGTTTAAGAAAATATAATACATATAACGAGCGTTATAAGGTCAAATACTTTTTCAGAAGAACCAGCACTGACCCTCTGTACATCACTGTTGCATTACTACCCTAGTCAAAAGCTGATTGTCCTTATCCCAGAAATGCATGGCCTCGAATTTTTTATTTTCTGCTCGTTTAGATTGCCCTAAAATTACCTGCAGTGCCTCGTATTTATTTTGTAAGATATATGCAAGTCATAAGCGTTGCGATAAAGATGATTCAATGAGATTTCGTGCAATTGGTTCATGAACAATGGTGTAGAGTGCATGACACGTTCAATTACGTTTATTGTAAAGTACTAAACTTTGTCGAAATAAACGCGAGGAAAGCACGCTATAAAAGGCTTTCATTTCTTAAGAAATCTAGTCACCATTGTTAGATATTTTACAAGCTTACGTTACTTGTAAAGCTTTCGACTCACAATAAACGCTATTTAATCGTCTGCATTAAAATGCATTTTTCAATTTACATTCTGTTGTACAAATTAAATTTACACCTTGAATAAGAAAACTTGGTCCGTCTGTGCATCATTATTCAAAAGAAATCGCTATATAGTCCATATTTTAATGAGCATACGATAATCTGGTGCGATATTATGCTATGTTGTATGGAATTTGAAGCCTAAAAAGTCAGAATTTCAGATTGGACATTGCCGGCTTAACCTTTGATATGAAGCCTGCTATTTGCTCTGATAAACTGGATAGTTGCGATGCAACCTAAGTTCGTTGATTAAACGGGTATAGAATATTGACATAACACGCAGATACACATGTGTTTTAAGAATTTGCACTTGCTGACTGGCAACATCCTGTGCCAGAATTGTTGGAATCAGAGCAACACCCTTTTGCAGCCCTTCCCCAAACCTTAGCAATGAATAAGCTTCATTTTTGCTTGGGTATACAACTAAGCCAATTGTTCATCAAGAAAATGTCATTGTTCCCATGTTAATGATATAAAAAATCACATACATAAGTATTCTTCAGTTTTACTTCTTTGACAGGTTTTGTTTTTGCAAATACCTAAGAATTTTGTCCAGAACAGCTGCGTAAGTTTTAGTGTCAAACTTTACAAAGTTTGCCGCTGCTTAAAAATATTATTATTGAAGGAAACGCGCGGTAGGCGAAATATTATAAAAGTCAGATCACAAATGATGGATTTTAGCTAACATTTCCAGAAGAAGAGAAGAATTTCGATATTCATTATTACACGAATGTTGTAAGCGAAAATGTATAAAAAAAATCATAAATAATGCATTTTTGCCCGCATTTTTATACAAAACTTTAGTAATATTATTTTTTTAAAGTAGCCTCTAGGCGAAATTTGTGCAATGCTAGATCACAAATACATTTCCATTAAAAAAAAATCGTATGTGATATAAATACATGCATCATTATAAACGCCGAAGGCGAAAGTTTTATAAACACGAAAAAATACCATTTAATATTTTAGCGCAATCTATTGATAGTGACCATTTGCCCAAAATCACTTTAAAAGCAAGCCTGCGTCATCAGTCTATACATGTACGATGACTAACTAGGATTTCTGAAATGTTGATGATAGACAAAGATTAGGGCCCAGTGACTCCACTCACTTAAAGATGTTTGAAAGACGTGTATGCAGTAGTTAAAAATGGAAGACATGACTCGCTAATTTTGGTAATTGCTAGCCTACCTCATAGCTTAGATTTTTAAGGGCCGTCCATAAACTACGTCTACCAATAAGTCGATTTTTTGCCAACTATCTCTTACCATGAATGTCCGATTTTTGTGATCTTCCACACCCTCATTCCTCAAGCGTCCTTTATGGGCGGCCCTTCTAATGTTGGGTAGTTTCTAATGAACTGTATTGAAGTTTTCGCATTTCAGTTGCTGTTATGTCATTTGCATGTATATGTGGTCGGCATATCCGTAAAATTGTATACGCATCTGGTCAAAATGTATCATTCATAGATCTTCATAGAACTTGATGGAATAACCTCACATTTTCACTTATTAACTACAGTCATCCGTTTGTCTACATGACCTCTTTTAAAACCATGCTAAACTCTTGACATGCAACTGTTATAATAAATCACTTTGAATGAGCCGCTAAAATATTAAGAAAAAAAAACTTGAAACGTGACCGTTGAAATGCGAATAATTAATCTTGTGAAAGGAAGCGCTTGAACGTTTGACGTTATGGTACGGTGCAAGTGTTTTTGGCACCGGCAAAATAATTGCTCTTGTTTGCTTCTTGTGAAAGCCTTTTACAAATGTTTGAAAGATGTCATTTACCCGCACGTGAACCGAGGTTAAATGGGTCGGAGACGTAATAAAACGAATAATTGTTTAAATAAAATCGGTTAAAATTTAAAAAAAAATCTGATGGACCTTTAATTACTGTCAAGTATTTCTCTTGCAGCGGCCTCTTTGGTAATTGCATCTTACGTTGGGTGGGTAACCCCATATCGGCGAGGATTTCACTGCGATGATGACGGGCTAAAGTACCAATTTCATGGTGATACAATTTCGCTGGGACTGTTGTTGTCCTTGGTCATAATTACACCGATGGTTTTCGTGAGTAAAATAATAATAACTAGACTTAACATTGAACTCGGAAATCTCAAATATAGTCCCGAACTCCCATTGGTGCTTCGCTTGTTCAATTTTAACGGAATATCAATAATGTCATTGTTGCTGCCTTATCTCGACTTCTCACTGTTTCCTCGACTTACTACTTCAAATTCTTGAACTTTACAGGAGCTCATTCTCTCTTCATAGATGAATTGAAATTGTGTGGGTCTCACTAAAACTTTGTTTTATGTTAACATCCCCCAAATTTTGAAATCTCTGAGATATTTCAGAAAAGGACTGCAAAGTCAAATACTGTACGAAGAAATTCAGCAACTTATTTCAGAATGACATTCTAGCATTGGCTTTTTCTTTTCAACATAGAATACTAGCATATGGAATAAGTGCACATGCCAAACCCTATATTTAGCCAAAACAACAACAAAAATGAAAATAATAGGCCTAACAATATTATTAATAATAATAATAATAATAATAATAATAACAGAATAATAAAAGTCTGAAACAATCATTTTGTTGTATCACGTTTTTTATTACTATTTCATGCATCTTTGACGGTAGAGCTAGTTGAAATAAAAAACAAAAAATTACAATGTAAGAATAGCTACATAATATGTTGACTTAAAAAAATGGGTATACTGTATGACATGTGGCTTGTTGCCAACCCCCTCCCGGATCTGCCACATGCCCTCCAGTCACTCTTATGCCAGAAAGTCCATGCTAGAATTCTTCATATACATTTTTAACATGTGTTCTTTAGGATTGAACGAACATTTGATTAGATTCCATATCAATTAATGTATATGAAAACTGAAGAAAGAGGATCATCCCAATTATGAAATGGCCCCAGGCACCTATTAATTCTGGCAATAAACTGGCATTTTAGAACTGTTAGGCAACTATCTGAGAGGCAAGATGTACGATTCAACTGTGCAACTTGAAAGCATACTATAAGGAGATAACATTTGAAAGTAAAAATCCGAAAAGCAAAAATTAGTTAATTTATTGTTATTTTGGTTACCTGATCATGAATTACAGCTCCGTTACATCGTAATTTCAGGTAATTTTAATTGAATTTAAGCGGCATCGCCTGTTTGCGTATCTTCATAAAAAAGACGATGCCCTGACTAAGTCTTCAGAGGAGAGTTTTGCGGTTTTTTGGCGATGTTGTCGCCAGGTATATGTCAGCTATTTTTATGGTCTGATATGCGCTATTGTTCTGGTGGAATTTTTAAAAATGACCATCGGCGGACTGAGGCCACATTTTTTCTACTCTTGCCGACCTGATTATACACCCATGAATTGCACAGAAGGGTAAGGGCCAATTCGTTTGAACTGCTGGTTGCAAGAATTTCCTCTTACATTGGGTTTTCTACTATATGATGAATTTAACGATTATGAATCTTCTAGATTTATCACGAATTATACGTGTACAAATAAAGGAAATATGTCCATTTTGTATTACTCTGACATATTCAAGTCCTTCCCGTCTGGACATGCAGCATTGTCTGTACATATGAGTATTTATTTATGCGTAAGTTCGTTTTGTTTATTTTGTTTTATTTGTTATCGTTTGTATTATTATTTTAGATTTGGATTTATTTTATTTATTTGGATGCTTTTTATTTTAGTTTTACATTCATAAACAACTATTTCCATGGCCAACATATTTATCAGCAGCCATGGTGCAAGTTTTACTGTTATTTTGGGCAGGATATTGTTCTTTCTCCCGAATGATGGATCATAGGCACCATTGGTGGGACGTATTGTTCGGTGCCCTTATTGGGGTCGTTTGTGCTACCTATTCGGTAATCACATTTTTATTACGTAGCTAATTAACAGTCCAGTTTTAAGTCCGTGGGTTCGTAGCTAGTTAGTCAGCGACCCGGTTTAGTTATTTTGTTGACGTTTCCTGAATTTGTCAATTTGTCAATTTTGTACGTGATCATTATGTGCACGTTTGACAAAACCATTTCCTGACTAATTTCTTAACAAAAGCAGACAAACAATTACAAGCAATCTAATTTTTTATTCGATGAAACGTAGATGAGTAATGTAAATAACAACAGACTGTATTAGTGAATTGATAATTGTCGTTCAAAAATTTGCTCGAGTCAACTTGTTGAGTTTTTGTTTGAAAATTTTATCATATGATCCCTGATTGAGGGCAGCTGTTTTGCAATTTTACTACGTCATAGCTCAAAGGTGCATTTGCGTATTCCTTCCATATTGCTGTTATTGTATTTTGGATTAGCAAAGAGACACTAATCTAACGATAATTTTTGTAGGATTATCTATTAAATATTTTAAGCCATGTTAAGAATGTTGTATTTAGTTGAAATGCATGTACAGCAATATATATATTCAGGTGCATATTAAATTGTTTGACCAAAATCCGCGTTATGAGTTTTTAATTCAGTTTTATTTCGAGGATTGGTATTGTTGCTGTTAACTTTTCATTGATGTTCATCTCAGTTGCCTGGTATAATGTTTATCTTCAGCTACAATTTTTTACTGCTTGCCTTCTGCCACTCTGCTCTTGTGAGTGTGTGATCCACGGTTTGTTTGCCTGCAGAATTTTGTACAATTTTCCAGTGCCTTAAAGTGAGTAGTTTCCTCCATGCACTAAATATTGTGATGTTTAAAATTGGTTGAAATTCTCTATTCAATGCAAAACAAAACGATTTGTTTGTTCTTTTTTTATTTGAGCGGAAATTCAAGGAAAAATAATAATTTAGAAAGGTTTTAATATTTGGGACATTAACCTACATTACTTGCTTTGTATTTTCAACAGCATAATATTAGTCCCCTTTTATTAAAACCTATAAAAACAGTAAGCTATTAAATAACAATTACTCACATAAATGTTGACAATGGATTTTCCCTAGTGACACAAAAATACAAGTTGCTAGCATGATTATTTGATCTTATTTTCTTTCAAAATCATTCTTGTAATTAACGGATGATGGCGGGATGAAGCATTTGATTGATCTGTTATCAATATTTGCAAGATTTTACTCGCAAATAATTTATGATTTAAGGCTGCTTTCTGTCTTGAGCGATTGCAATTTCTCCGCTTTCGAAATTGTACATTTGTGAATGCATGTTTAATTTCAACCTTTTATTTCCTAAACGTGAAGTTATTGCATGATGATATACTTAGTTTATTGCTTATTTTATTTTAAAAAAAATACAATGTGGCCTTTAAATGTATGCATAGGTACAGTTTCATTATTTGCTTGAATTGTGTGATATGCTTTAAGCCATTGTCAGCCGTGAACTTCTTGCATGCTTCCTGAAATCGTTTCCATTCAATAACTTTATAATTCGAAATCATTAATTTATAATATGTACGTTAATTTACTTTTAAAGGCAATGTGGCTGTGGTGGAAACCTCTTCCATGTTGTATACCACCCTTGATATCACCACTGAGCAATGGTGGTCGAAGAAGCTATGAAAGTAATGCCATAACTCGAAGACTGCTTTCTACTCAAGCATCGCAAACCACAGAATTGGGAGAATCGCTGAGTTTGCACAACGCAACGCTTGAATTCAATCATGTCACTGTATAGGCCACCGAAGTTAAGTCAAACTACGGGGATAAAAATTGGAGTTTTTTTGTCACAGGCAATGCATTACTGTCATTTGGCAGGATATTAAGCACAACCCAAAGGATGCCCAGCATGCAAAAACATGCATGTTTGCTTCAAATGCTTATAATAATTGCTACATTTTTTCCTGAGTTGAATTGGTTGTCCTCTTGGGTCTGAGTTACAATTTAAAAATTCACCTTTTATTTATAACAAAGTGAATAAACTTGTTGGGGGAGGGGGAAACGTTGTTTTTCCTCGCAGTAAAACCTCCGAAGTTAGGCATAACGGTTTTTTACAAGTTTATATAATTTGTTATAAATAAAAGGGACGTTTTCAAATTATACAGAGCAACTCAGACCCAAGTGGACAACCAATTCTACACAAGAAAAATATAACTTTAGCAATTACAATAAGTGTTTAAAGAAAAAATATGATCTTTTTCATGATGGGCATCTTTTTTGGTGTGCATGCACGCGCGTTGAATATTGGTAATTATTTTATTACGGAAAAAATAGTGAAGCAAAATACATCTTCAATCAATGTTCAATTTTACAATATTGCTTGCTGTGCAATATACCAACTTTACCAAAAAGCTGATGATTGCATTTACTTTTACACAATCAAGTGTTTAATAATGTTTTAGTAGCTTTTGTTACGATTTTGTTTTGCAAGTCAGACAAAAGCAGTTGAAGATTAAATGGCGGTCACTAGTCAATAAAGTTGTGAACATACAAGTACAACGATAAATACTTCTGTAAATATTTACACATGCTGTTATTTTCATGATTATTTAGTTTTTTTTATTTAGCAATGACATGTATACACTAGAATGTGGGGACATTTTGAAGCATTCCTCATTCGACAAAACGTATTGTCCGATGAATTAATTGGAATTTAATTGGTAAGCAAATTTGATAAAGAAGTTATAATATTGACCTCGTAGAAGTTACTAAGTTGTGAGGCCATGATAACAGGTAATTTTAAATTTAGAATGTAGTGTATATTTAAAACAACTGAGAAGGTTGAAAGTCCTTCCCAATTTTTGAACTGTTGGTCTGCCTTCTTATTCACCTAACTATTTACATAAGCTGGGCTAAGTGTGAGTGAATAATGCATAATGTGGTATTATCTTAAAAGTACAAGTTATGAACCATATGCTCATTTTTTTGTAAATTCTTTGATTTTTGCCTAATTGATCGATAATTTGCGAAATGTTGTATATAACGAAATTAAATGTTTTTGATAATATCCACCCATAAGTGAGAATATTTGTACAGAATGCGCATGATTCTTTCCAAAATGCTTTTCATAGATGATCCTCAATCATCATGACAACTAAGGCGATAAAACTCACCTGTGGGGTTTGGGATTAGGAAAATAAATTGATACCTAATGTACTTGAAAAAAAAGGTTTTGCTCCAGAGCAAAGGAACTTTGCCCACAGATGCCTAAATCCAGTTTTTAAACATTTTTTTTTTTAAATCAATTTGCCAAAATTCAAAATTGAGCATTAACTATTTTAAAAGATTTGTTTTGTATTTCGTAATTCTTTGTTCAATTTGTTCTATTTACTGTTGTATAATTTCGTTCAATTTGATTGCTAAAGCAGATTGTAAATACATTTTTGGAATGTCACGGCATATACATTATCCGCATCATCGCATGAAGCCAAAAAAATCATATTCATTACTGCATATCTTTTGTATTTTTTCTCAGAAAAAAGTTGTGGCCTGACTTAAATGTGACGAGAAAATAACTTCACTCAAATGACAAATTTAGAAAATTCATGCAAAGAGATATTTTTCCTGTTTATAGTTCAAATTTTAGTGCAAATAGTTACTTCTTTTTGGTTATTCACGAATGAAAATACTCATTTAAATAAAATATCTTGAAGCCGCAATGGTATAGTCTGTAAAGCCGTTTGACATTTCTATTCAGATTTAAGAGTTTAGGTAAGGATATGCTACCGTGCAGAGTCATGTTTACACGTAATCGTTAATTAATTTAGGTGTTTCCAAGGCTAGTTAAAACCGGTTTTACTCTGCGCTATTTACACTAATCCAGAGTTTGGTAACCCCGATTTAATCCCGCTCAGAAAGCACGTCAATCATGTGTTCACTATAGCATTTTGATTGGCCAACACGTGTGAAATATTCATATTTTCAAAGCTTCCGTATTGCTTTTGCGTGTCGCAATATTCCTGACCACGTGTGGGTCCTCAGAACCTGTTCCAGACTGCCTTGGATCCAAACTTCACGTGAATTTCGTGAGTGGCCCGTGTAAGCAAATTTCGACATGTTTTTTTCTTCTCCACAACTTACATGTTAGCTAACCCTTGTTTTGATATTGGATATCTGAAAGCTCTCAGACTTATAAGTACGTGCGACGGCGATTCAGATCACACTTGTTCTAGAATTGGAAAACAATTGTTTGGCTGCATTTGACTGGTAACGTGAAACTTTAATATTTCTCCAAGGATTGGTTTGACAGTTTACTAATTTCTGCAAGTTTTAGTCACCACTCCGGCCTGAAGATGACATCGATTAACACTCGGTTGGTTGTTTTTCTTGCCATTTTGTTAGCAGCAGTTTGCTTTACCAGTGCCCTGTCCAGCAGCGGTAATAACAACTTCGTAAAACACAAGTCTTTAGAATTTTGTTCGAGATTTCTAACTAATAATTTTAGGTTATTTGCCAGAATTTCAGCAGCATATCTGCGCCCTTCCACCTCAAGTTGGACGTTGCCGAGCCCGATTTGTCAGGTGGTATTATGACCACCAGGCCATGGATTGCCGGTCTTTCATCTACGGAGGTTGTGGTGGAAACGGAAACAATTTTGCCAGCCGCAAGAAATGCATGAAAGCTTGCGACCCTGATTTTTATTAGCCTGAAACGTTGTCATTAGTAGGAATGTAACATTTACAGAGCTTATAAATGCTGGTTTCATCTAGCCTATAATTAATCCTATGATAGGTTAGTCTCAACATTGCTAATAATAGTTACATGTAAACGAATGACTTGTTAGTAAAATAGTTTTAAGAAAACGTTTAACGATAATGATGACCAATAATTTTGAATTAATGTAAACGATGTGGGGCATGTAGATTTAATTAATAAAACGAGAACCGTTAGTTGTGACATAACTTGATATGGATAAAATGGTGGTCTTGACTGTATACTTAGTCGACTAAATTTTCAAATTTAACTGCAAAATTACTCAATCTCATTATGATACATTGTACGCTCATGATCGGCACGTTATTACCAGGTGAAACAAATAGAAAAACAGGAAGTTCTAATTTCCGTCTGGGCCTACATTAAGGATGACTCTATTTTGTTACATTATTTCGCTTAATTCTTCGTAATGTAGTTTGTGCCCAAAAAAAATTTCGTCTATTAATTTGCACCATCCTGTTAAAATCTAAAATACCTTGGCATGACCCTTGATACTCTTAGTTATTCTTGGAATTCGTAAATTTGGGTAAGGTTAAAAATGTCTTTGTAAAACTTACCATAAAAGCACATGGTGGGAATGAAAGTGAAAAATAATCCTTTCAGAAAGCCTTTACCCATCCTTCTACTTTATGTTGGTAAGTATTTAATACTAATTCAAATTCAAATTAAATTCCGCCACGAATAATCACTCTGTAATATGCTAAATGTGTAGAAGCTGATCTTACAAAAATATATACTTCTGGTTTTAATTTTAATTTTTGTTGTTATAACAACGATCGATTGATCCACTTTGATTTGAGGTTTTCAGAAACAATGTTTAGATCTTAATATTTGAGCCATTCATTATATAAATTAATTTTCTAAATGCGTGTGAATTCGAAATGAGATGAAAGTGGATGAAGGCTTTGCTGTTTTAAAATTTCCGAAAACCTTGCTAGGAGGTACCAGGAAGGAGATTGTTTGTTTACGAAAACTGTATCAATTGGCACGTTATTGTTAGCATGGATTGCAAAATAAGTTAAATTAAGTGGAAAAAAGGAAAAGGATCTTGAAAACCACTTTCTAAGCCTACATCCTGCTTCATTTTTGCTACTTAATTTTTATGGTGTATTTTGCTTTAGTGAATGCTGTAAAATCATGGTATACCTGATTTATACGTCTATAGTGCTTATGCCTTCTCGTCAAGTGTAAAAAATTAAGGTTAAGAGTTTCCTTTTATAAATTTCCTGTAGACCCAAATCTCAACGTATTCCCAACTATTGGACTGAAGTGGAGTGGAGTTTTCTCTCAGATTGCCTCGAACCGCCTTTCCCATCATTTCTGGTAAACACGCAGAAGGGAATTTAAAATTCCATACAGCCATGAATATTCACGTGAGGCTAATGCATGTATGTCAAATGTTTTGGGTTCGTAGAAGCAGACCCTGCAAATATGGACACTTCTTTTTTCAAATTCGCTGTGTTTGCTGTAGCTGTTCTAATGACCATTGATTTAACCACCAGCAATGTGCTCCCAAACAGAGGTAAGAAGTCCTAACATTTTACTTAACAAATGTCACAAATGCTACTTACTACTTTCAATTCATTGAATTCGTTGAAGATGTGTGCTCGCGACGGCCTTATCCTGGATCTTGCTTTGCCTTCTTCAGCAGATGGTATTACGATTCCTCGCAGCAGGATTGCCGTCCGTTTATTTACGGTGGATGTCAATCGAATGGCAATAATTTTGAATCCTTCAGAGAATGTCGGAGAACTTGTTACCGCGGTTAGCGCATCATTTTGCCTCCATTTTCAAAATATTTCCTTCCCCATGAATCGTTTTTCAACGCCACAGCAATTATACATTACTTTAATGCCATTAACGCGTAACTGTTTCTTGTGGACTCGAATTGTAACACTATCATTCGTTTGAATAAACAGAAAAATGTTGTGATAATTTTTGATTTTTTTAAATTTGGCGCCATGAAACGTAGTTCTTCGAATTGCACGCGAATGCACTGAACTCCATGCCGCCTTGTGCAAATTCGTCAGCGATTAAAAAGGAGGTGGTGAAACGCCGAGTTCTCACCTGTGTGAGTCTGTGGTAAAGTCCAAATGAACTTCTGCTTCTACTGTAGCGTGTTTGGCATTTCGGTAACAAACCCAAAGGGTGGGTATTCACAATTGAACTCTAATATAATATTAATGCATGAAATATGGTACGGTGTATTTGTTTAATTTAATCATTAGATGGTATTATACACGATGTTCCAAAATTTTGTTGAAATACTTATGAAAATTGAAATAAATTTCATTACCAGGAGAAATGTAATTGTCGCAACCTTAATTCTGGAGTGCCTGAATTTTGCCGCACAAAATGGCATGCATCTGTGCCGATGACAAAAATGTAAGTAGGCCTATACACATTTTCTGTATGCAAACAGTTTTTATATTTCTACTTATAATATCGCATATTTCTTAACCTATTTCAGAGTTATGGGAAGCCAGTGAGGGCTGTCACTGATGTGTTTTGGCTGATCATTTTCATCATTTTTATTGTTGGAATGGTACTATTGATGTTGTTTGATCATTTTTTGCTGC
>JAQIXS010001993.1:0-25376 GCA_034700785.1 Rossiulus vilnensis | reverse complement strand
ACACGCAAGCTATTTTGTGAATTAAATTACAGATAGAGCATGAGTTAATTATAAACTGACATTGAAGGCATTATGATTTTGCATGGAGTCGAATGCATCATAATTATTTTCAGCTATAACTGTACTCCTATAATTCGAAAACCAGTCCACGTAGTTATGTTTCGTAGTCACAATAGCAAAGCCAGACGAAGCTCATGACTTTTTATTGGATTTGCCAAGGGAGTTTGCTATGTGTGAAAAGAAAGGCGCCCGAGTTTCGAGCAATTAACTCCATCTACTATGCATATTTCATTAAATTATCCAGGCTATAATTCCGGATACTTGATATTCCATTCTAAGCCTTTGCTCTTAGGGGGAAGTCAGACACAATTGGAATTGGCTCGAAAACGGATAATTTTGTTGAATTCCTAGGGTTGGCACTCATGAAATTAGTTTGCCAATTGCTATTCGGAGATTATGATGGAGTTAGAAAAAAATTCAATTGCAGTTTGACTACCTAAATCCCAGGTTGGCCTGGTTTCGCATTAATCAATCGACGTAATTTCGAAAAACTTAATTTTTTTCTTTCTTGGAAATTATGCAGAAATATATAAAGTTCTTTCATTGCTTGCGCTCATGGAGCATTCGTGGTGTACACTTGGCAAAAATGCATGCTCACATTTGATTTGTCTTGATCTTTCGATCGTACTCTTTTCTTCAATTCCGTGAATTTCTTTTGAGTATATTTTGACCGCTGCCTACCGAAGGATGATAATGCCAAGGCAGCAGCTGTAGATGCAGTGGTGTAATTTACTGACAGTCCTTGTGCGTTTATCGTATCAATTATTTCTGAGAGAAATCCGTGAAATGCATAATTTAACTCGCTATATTGATTATTTTCCCCAATGCATAAATAATACGACATTGTTCTTTGAGCACTGCACCTCTCATAGTTGAGGAAAAGAACTACAGCTTGCAGTAAGTTTCCTGCATTGACCCATTGGTTTTGGACGAATTTATGCCAATTCACAGAATGAAGTAAATACATTTGAGATAATAACATGCATCATAGATTTATGCAACCAGAAACACAGAAAATTGTTCAAAAGTTTTTCTTTTTTCATCTCTTTTATTTACTGTGCATAATTTGGTTGTTTTTTTTAATTAAATTTGATTTTGTTTCAAGAATATTGTCAAACTATAAGGGAAAAAAATAGGAATGTTTGTAAAATATAGGAACACTTTACAGTCTGCATATATGGATATGAATGAACATAGTTATATACGGCCACACATAGGCCGATTGGTGGGCAATTCGTGGTCTAACCATATATGGAATAATTCATGTACATGTATGCCCAATATGATCCATATCTACTTTCTCCACCGGGACTGCAAAATTAACTCAAAGAAATGTCGAGAAACTCATCTGGATTCCCTGAGCTTAAGGAATTTTCATATAAGCAACTTAGTATGGAAACAATGAAAGGAGACTTACTGGAGTTTTCCTTCTGCCGGACCAGCTTTGAGGACATCCGAAATGGCGATTGAAGCATCGCCATTGCTGAAGTGTGGACTGTCTCTTCCACCGCTGACCGCAATGCCGAAACCATATCCTGGCACCCTTTGCAGAGTTACATTGTGGTATTCCAACACCGAGCGTTCTCCGCCCTGAAAAATAGTAATAAAATAAATTAATTAGATGGCTGATTTACTACCTTGGTACCTAATGCGGATGTTTTTCATACGTGAAAAAGTGGCGATGATGAAAATTTGCATAATGTGGTGCGCATGATCGAGTTGCGAATGTGTAACTCACATGCAAGTGAAGCAGGACGAAAAAGATAGGCCATCAATTTTATACAGCGATTTTCTTAGGCGTTTTTAAAAAAATCTAATTTGAATGTGAGCGATGGAGGTGGTTAATTTTTTTGCCATTTGAAAATAAATTAATTTGCCCGATAAACGTTGATTGCTTGCCGGGTTATTCTGGTAATTAAACTCAAGACTGACAAAAAACCTCAAAAACATGCATGTAGATATTGTTTCAAGCGTTGTTTGGTAAATGATAAAGTGAAACTTTCACTAGAAAATCATTCCTAAATTTATTTCATTTACTTGTCCAATACTGAACGACATACCAGGAACTAAGTTAAAATGATCAGAGGTCTGAATGAAACCATTTGGAAAGTATTTAGTACTATTTTGGAATTTTTCTCGAACAGGGATTGCTATGAAAAGTACAGGCCTATGACGCATTGAAAAAAAAATTAACATCAGTAGACGAAGACAAACTGCAAACATTAATGTCTGTTTATACTCTTGTTGGAGGCATATAAATTAAAAAATAATAAATAATGCATTCATAATTAATTCTAGAGACATTTGAGATATACATGTACCAGTAGGCAAATCGTTCTATCCCAAAAACTTTCCAAGACATTAACTTTTTATCATGTAGCAACTGAATTACCATTTAAATGTGATGGTTTCTGATTACATCATAAGAAGGCTAACAAAAAATGCGTTACCATCTGGCATCAAGGCACCAAGCAGCCTACAAACATCAAGATATATAATTAAATGGCTAGAGCGGGGTATGTTTCTCTTAAGCTCCATTTGTCGAGGGATAAATAAAAGCTAGAATAACAAGCTAGTTTAGCGCTGATTTCCCACTATGCAACGGGGGATGATTTTTTAAAAAAAAAATTGTGCGTTTGATACAATTACCATTCGCGATATAAATCTCTGAGTAACTAACTGTATGTCTTTGGCCTACAGGCGCTTCTGGTAACTATGCAAGCCAATTACGGCGCTTCTGCCATCCTATTTATCTCGCAGCTTTTGACAATTAACATAATAAAGCTGAAATTAAATCCCCATCAAATTACTGAAGTCTCCTTTTAATTTGGACTTCATGAAGATATTGTATTGCATTTGTTTGCCAATGAAAGGAAAAGCGGACTAAACTGAACTTTTGGCAAACGTTGTTACAATCACCTTCTGACAACGTAATGCTTTTATCCTACAATTTACAAAATGCATTTTTTATCATCTTGAATAATGTTTGGAAAACATTGCACAGCGAGACTTTACGCGTTTGCAGACGTTGATGAAAATATATTGCATCTGATAACGAACATGGTGAAGTTAATTCCACGATGCAAATGATTCACTTTCTCAGGCGAAATAAATAAAAAATGATCCTTTGGTTTCGCATTGCAAACACGACCGCCATTGCATATTCCATGCAATATTAATAGCAGTGCGCGTCAACCAATTATATAAACTGATTTCAATTAAAACAAACAAAGGCAAACGCTAATTAAAACTTGCTTCAATCGTTAATTAAATCCATATGTGCGTTATGACGGTAAATGAAATATGTTCAGGACCATGCAAGCAAATGCAGTATATTATGCATGTACATGTGTTACGGGTTATGGGCATATGAACAAACAAAAATTGTAATCATAGCTTTATTTGAGATTAATTATGGATGTTGCAAAATTGAAAGCACAATTAGCAAGCTAACCAAACTATGGACGATTTGAAGTCGTTTAAGTTTTAAACCTTATAACGCTGAAATATTTAAATTGAAACATACAGTGTATGTGAAGCAAAGGCCTATAATTACTGTCCCTGTAGATGTTTTTGGAAAAACGTACCTGGCTTTATTAAAAATATTTACAGAATAAAATGGAAACAAAATTTACCAATTACTGACATTTTTATTTATTATTTCAAAAGCTGAGAGGGTGCTACACAAAACAGGTAGATTTCTTGTTATTGCATAAGTGTGACTAGATACGCCCTCTTTTCAGCAGTATCGCAAAAATTGCTATAATCTGAAATGATTAATTCATTTCAGATTATAGCAATTTAAGGCTGGCATTTTATTTGATGAAAATTTCTTTGGCTTTTGCATAAAAAATCGAAATTTCTACTTTTCCATATTGTTTCCATGTTATGCGTCATAGTGTTCCTAACCTATTCCCTCCAGTTTTCCTATTAAATGACATCAAAATGCCTTATTTACACATGCATAGCTACCAGCTGGCAGCACATGTCATTGCTTACCTTAAAAGCCAAACCAATGCCAAACTTTCATCTTCAGTTCTGCATTAAATTTGTTGTACAATTACTTGTACATGATTAAATGAACTGGGATGTGATCAACTCTTGTATTTCCAAGGATGTCATTAAGATACTTTATTCTTTAGTGGAGTGAACAAGCCAACTATTTCATCTCACTGCATTGTAAAAGTATGAAATATCAGACAAATTGCCTAGCATCTCTAGATCGATGATCTCGCACCAACATTCGCTAAGAGCAGTTAAGACTATCCAGGTGATCATTTCCATTTGATTCCACTATGGAAAAAAACAACACAAAGCCTGACTTTCAATGTGAAGGGGAAACAGTGTTCATGTGCATCTTCGCTAGAAATTTATATTAAAGATGAAAGCACCCTTAGGAATGAATGCTTAACATTTGTAAGACAGGCTGCTATCGTATCGCTGCTGACACAACTCATACAGATGACATTGTTTTTTGCAAGTGCCTATTATTTTGCACTGTAATCAGCGTAAAAAAACAATCGCAAAGACGGGTTGGCATATTCTCCCTATGCAAGGCAACAGAATTTTGAAGTGATCAATACAAATTGCTGCAGAAAATGGAACTCGTAGTGCAGTCACAAACTGGTGCAAGGGTTTTATGCATCTATTTAAATGACTTTAAGCATCCGGTTTTACACCTTTTCGTTTTCAGTTGATTTGAAAACGTCTGTTAGCATAAAATGACACTTTTTATGCGCCCCGTTTAAGCTAACAACTTTAAAATCAATTGAAAATGATAAACTTGTTCATCAAATATATGAATAAAAAACACTTAATTCCTGGAGAAATTATTGATTTTGCATGATTTCAAGACAATCTGCTTTAGTAGGCGTACAATCGCAGGGAACATTAATATAAATACTTGTTTAAAAATATCTGCGTGCATCGTTGATGTTTTATGGTCTCTACAGGAGCAAACATCAAAGACTGCAAGAGCAGCGAATATAATGCATGCTCAAGGATCGCTACGGATATTGCAGAAATGAATAAAGATGTTGAAACAAAGGGTTGATTAACTTTCCGGCTCTAATTCGTTTGTCAGCATCTTTTAAAATTTCGATGGCAAACATTCGTCTGGGCTGGACTCCTCCTACACCATTTTGTATAAAGATGCCCCTGATGAGAACTGAGAAAATCAAGACCCGTATATAACCATGGAAACTGTTGAATTTGAAACAAAAGACTTTCTAGGCAAAGAAAATGTCGTCACAGAGTGGCCAACGTTGAAGATTTCTCCGCTATTGCAGACGCCTCCACTGCCCTTATCCAAATGCCTTTAATTATGCATATGTAAGCCTAAGGCAGGTCCTCTGCAGAAGTCGTTCTTCACCTTTTGTTCATCCGTGAACTACGTGAATTATTGGCCTCTCACAATCGCCCCTGGGAATTACCGCTGTCATATAGCATGACTAATTGTTTAAAGTAAACACCATAGGGGTCTTTGTTTAATGGTTTCAGCTAAACCATGGTTAGCTAGGCTATCATTTATATGCAAAGTAGGCTATAATTATAAGGAAATTAAAAGCGTCTGAAGCTGGGCTTAAATTTGATCATGTGTTTTTATTCTTGGAAGGCTTTACATGGCGTAAATTTGTCAGCAATTTACAAATTGAATGGCTTCACTGACATCCAATGGTAATTTTTCCCCCAAAGAAACGAAATTAAGATAGTAATTTTAAATAGTGTGAATATACGGAGAATATAAATCACGAAAGCTATTCCGGGATTGAGCTCTTGTCATTGTTTACTTATGGAATTGTATCAATTTGAAACCCAGAAACAGGATCATGTGACAA
Source organism: Rossiulus vilnensis (assembly GCA_034700785.1). Taxonomy (NCBI): domain Eukaryota; kingdom Metazoa; phylum Arthropoda; class Diplopoda; order Julida; family Julidae; genus Rossiulus; species Rossiulus vilnensis. The sequence goes on along the minus strand of JAQIXS010001993.1, from coordinate 19,479 downwards.
GGATGAGGAATGAAAATCGTTTCAAGTCATTCCTCTAGTTTTCATTTCGAAACCTTTTAATGGAATAAAATTTGTACAGTAGTGGTTAGTAAAAAATCCTTGGTCTACAAATTCACATTTATCAATGCACAATGACGTGCCTCTTACAAATTTTGCATCTGGGAATATATACATTTGGTAGGCCTATCTCATTAAATTAAAATTTTCAGTCCTAAGTACAATTCCCCACAGTAAACTTTACTTTTACATCAAAATGCAATTTCTTCGGCAATATATTTCCAGTACATGTAGGCTTACATGGAGCAGGTTTAGTGTTATTGCCACTATTAACGAGTGCCATTGCTGGGTGTGGATTTTAATGTTTTAATATTGCGAGATGCCTTGTGAGGGGAACCCCTGGTGTCAGTCTATAAATCGCTTCCAAATCCCAGTTTATTGTCAATTATTCGTTCCTCTTGTGTGATTATTCACACTCCAGTTGCACTACCTCACTCTTCTTGCTCATATCAATGTTCGCATCCCTCACAGTGGGCTCGCTACACCCCACTTGATATTTTACTGAAGCACCAAGTGCAAATTATATATTTTTTTGGAGTGCTAGCTGCAACGCCCTATGCTCCTCCATCAAGGATGCCTCCGAATACCCATTTCGTTTATCCAACTCATCCGCGTTGAAATTCTCACAGGCCACAAAACTCTGATACTTCAAGAAGTCGTCTTCTTGCCTGCTACTCTCATCACTAACCAACCCTAAAATCAATGATGCCATCACGCCGTTAATAAGATGTGCGAGGTTCCCCAGTCCCCCTTCCTTTCGCCAAAATGGCAGTGTGAAAAAGACGATATAACAACGATCTGGTCCTAGCTCTTCTCACTAAACGACCAATAAAACGGGCCAGTGAACCACGGCATCCTATTTTCCATCCTGATACCTGATACGGCCCTGAAGTAAAACAATGCCCTTTTTTCTTCCTTGTTATCATCGCAACAGCATATTGCCCAATCGTCAAATTGACCAGCATGATGAAGAACTAAAATTTTCTAATAAATCGAGAAATAAATCGAAAGGAAGTTTATTCCAATGTTACTCAGAGTCAATTTATGGGCCATCAGGGTGTTTATATGATTTGGGAAAGGAAAATCAGTATTTTCAATAATATTTACAGGGTGTCCGCTAACCTGGTAATACCTTTATTTTTAGTAGTCACACTGATTTAAAATTACATGTAAAAAGTACATATTTACACATTTAAAAGCACATCTAACATGCAGTATTACTGTACATGGTGTTTTAACAAATACTAATTTATTTGCATTCAGGACAAATCTTTATCAGTGACATAGAAAGCACTTATACCATACAATGGTGTGGTTTTTTTTTGGTTTTGTCAAGTGTGATTTTGGAAGTGGGGAAAGTCGAGGAAATGTTGAGGTAAAAAAGGCCATCATCAGCTCTTCAATTTAATGGCCATATAGGATGGGGGTATTGGACACGTTGGGTCCCAGAGGAGTCATTTTGGCACCCAACCTATTGGTCACAGTAAATGGACGACGAACGAAAACATTATTTAAGTTCACTACGAAGTTTATGGGCAGAAATAGCATAAAATTCGGCGTCGATTGCATGAACGAATGTGCGAGGAACAAAAAGGTCGACGATGAGAAGGGAATAACTGTTTCCGGATGTGATTCCCGGATGTAAACTTAGCCAACAGAATGGCGTTGCTTGTGTTTCGCTGCTATCAAAATCGATTGGGGTTTATTGAATTCTAAGTCCCACCTAGCTTTAAACTGGATTCCTTCGGGTCACTAACAGCGTATACCCATTATTTCTTATTGGTGATTTTTTTTCTTTCTCCAATAAGGGGCTTCTTCGGCTTTTGCTTCTGAGCGAAATAAACCCAGTTTCAGATGGCATCATCATTAAAAGCCAGCGAACTACATTGTTTTATTTCTCTCTATGTACTATTCCATCGGCAACACGTTCAAATCCGAAGTTGAGGGAAGACTTACTACAAACATAATTACTTTCAAATGACAGAAATGTCATTGACATGGTATCCAAGACTGAGTATTTGACATCCAAGGGAAATTGTTGCAACTTATGTTGTTTACTTTAATAGCTGAGTAACGATGCTGCTATTCAAAGCCATATACGCTCACACCTCGCTATACGGCCACTCTTTATACGACGTTTCGCAATAATGGCCTTGTAGCATTCCTCCCAGTTAGCAATGTTTTTTTCACCCAAGCATTTTATTCGTGTAATTTGAAACTTTTAGGGCGTTTTAGTGAGTTAAAGCAGGCGGCACTTAAGAGAGCTCTGCAAGAACTCAAGTGTCCAGCGCTCTTGGAAAACGAGACAGTGACCAAATGACCATTGACGAAAGTTTCATTATTCATCAGCGATTGGTTGACAAGTGTCATACGAAGAGAGTGCTAACATTCAGAAAACCTCAATGCCTTCGCCGTTTTCAAAACCACTAAAATCTATTTCAGGAGTACTTTGCTGAAATTGGATTTAGCTCTTTTAAGTAAAATGCCTAAAAAGGATTGCCGTCTGGAACTGGTTTACTAGGAATTGTTTGCAAAGTTTACTGCTTTTGTAAAGCAATCCTGGCCCAGAAGATGTCTTCTGACTCCTGGGTAAATTGTAGTTAATGAAAAGTGACACTGAAATTCACTCTATAGGTTTTTAAAAACAACCCAATTTCACAGGAAACCGCATTTTATAATCATTTATTTGCTGCTAATTAAATGAATAAGTGATGGTCTGGCTGTTTTCTACGAATTAAATTTTTAATCGAGTTCCTTTTTCCTAAGTATCTCTGATGATTTGCAACTTAGTAATTAAAAATGATTTACTAAAATGCTTGGCTTTTCTGCATGGTATATCTGTAATGGTGTGGTCATTCTTTAACCCGTTTATTTTATTTAAGGCAGAGCCAAATGGACACCCATCATACAAAAAAATTACACATTTTAGCTTAAAATAGCCTTGCATTGCGGATTGCATAACTATTTTTAAAATTTATTAAATTTTAAATACACTAGCTGTCGTTTAAGTTCTTTCAAATTTATTGAAGTGTATTTACAGAGATATTTTCAAATTATAAAAATAACGAAGACCCATAAATATTTACCAGAATACAGAATACATTTACCAATTATAATAAGTACGCTATTTGAATTAAAAATGTCCAATTTTTCTGGTGGGCATCCTTTTTTGCATAGCTTCTAATAAAACCATTTTAGGGGAAAAATAGAATTTTCTCATAAAATCACTATATTTCGTTACTTAAAGCAACGAATTAAAGAGTTATTGGAGCAAGCCACTGTTTTTGACTTAACAAAGTGGTCTTCAACCCCAAAATAAGATTGCGCTTTAAGAAACGGATCAAATCGAGCATCAGAGCGGATACACTTCTCAACAACAAGCAATTATATTTGGTGAGTTTTATCCACTTAAGATCGATATCCTCTACCAAAAATGAGCCTCACCCAACCCGATAAGTATGGTCAGCCGATGAGAGAGAACTCTTTTCATGTTGTGAAGTTAAGAATTGATGAACCAATTCGTTTCCCGTGGTATTAGGCCTATATATCCCAATTTTGCCAACAACGCTACATCCTTGGCCATCATCATTGCCATTCACCACGCAATCCTATCTGGTTCGTTGTGCTTTGGGAGTAGGATCAAATGGTGGTGAATTCTTCATCAGCGTAGGGACTGAGCACGAAATGTGAATTATATACGGAGGCTGAAGGATGGCTTTCTACCGTAACAACCCCTTTGAAACACCTTCAACCCCAATTGTCCAAGGCAATAATTGCTCGAAATCACTACTGGGTCCTCATGGGGTGCACCTTTTTGATCCCTGTTTATTACGTTACAACTATTGGACGCAATGCGCCTATGCACAGTTCATTCAGGTAGCTTTTGACGCCACATTTCTGTGGACCTGCAGGCAATGATTTGTAGCAATATTTTTCGGTATTTGCTTCCTGTAACGGTACATTAATAGATGGCGCTGACCGCTCTCTGCGCAGCAGTGCCCACGGTAATAAAAACCTATCTAGGGAATTATTACTTCATCCAAATACAAAGAACAACACATGCGCTCGTATTTGCATCTTGTGATCATAATTAAATTTGATCAGCTCCTGTTTGAATAAGTTATGAGGCAGCTGTAGTTTTTTTGTTCTGAACTAAAAAAAATGTATCGACAATTCTGAAGAATCATTGAAGAAGAAACTGTTTTAAATGAAGAGAAACACACAAATAAATAAAATAAAAACGGAAAAAGAAATCGAAATAACAACCCAGAAATTTTGCAGTGCTTGGGTTCTTTTTTTAAAAAAATGGAAATACCTGACCCTAGGCCTATCGCAAAATAAAAAATATATAAAAAGAAAATGTGTACATCATTAGTTTTTCTGCAGTTTTTTTACACCATTCCCTTTAAATTTCTCGAGAGGAGGATGAGGATAAAGCTTGATGTAAACAGATTTTTGAAGACAAGAGCTTGGCTGCTTGCCCGATTTAAAAAAAACATTTGACAAAAATAGAAGAGTCGGGATTAATTTTGGTCAGTTTTTCTATTATGCATGAACTTAAGTTGTAGAAAATTGAGGAAGCATGTGTAAATGTAGAACCGGTGGATTAACTTATTGGCAAAATAACAATAATCAAACACCAACAATTTTGCCAGAAGTCATTAATAGTTGGTTATAAACAGTTTGTAGGTATACGGTGCCACCTGTGGCTATTGCGAGCGTATGAGTTGAGCTACGTTTAGTCATTGAATAATTTCTCAAATTTGGCATATGCCCCTGGAGTTCTTTGCTAAAACCGACAAACATTTTGAGATGTTTAACATCTTCAGAAAATAATGAATGCAGGAATCCTGTTTATCATATTTGAGTAATGCGATGTCTGAACTCGTTTCGTACATTCGTGTTAAATTATGTGGTATATTCGCTTACTTGCGGGAAATTTACTGGTTATAAGATAAATGCAATCGCAATTTTTGTTGACAGAAACAAAACCCAGAAATGCGTGCCAACAACATTTCTTCGCTCATGATAAAATCCTCCTGCATTTTCGTAACTTGTTTTTTTTTATTCCTGTTTCAAAATAAAAACTGGTGTGTGCGTTTTGTCTAGAAAATTAATTTGTAATAACAAAAAAATGCATTTTAAAAATACATGAAAACTATCTAAAATATCATTTTAATCTCTGCACCGAAAGTAAATTCCGAGCAGCGTTTATTTTTTGAAACTTTCTGCTGGTTTCGATTAGCGACAGCGATGTTTGACGAATAATTTCAGCGAAACCTTTTAATTAAAGTGCGGCATCGAAATGTATGGTGACTGCCCGAAAGTCTCATCAGACATCAGTTGCACTCATGCATGAATTCAAATATAATTACACGCATGCATAGCTTATTGCATTAGACAAGTAACGTAGTGCATCCATACTATGATGTACTGTTTTGCCTATTATTTAGAACGTATTGCAGCGAATTACACATCTTCAATCATTGCTGTCTTCCTTCACAGAAATGGCTAATCGTACTTCAAAGGAATCTTATTTCATATAAAACAAGTAATGTGATAAGATCGTTTTTGGAGAGCCTGAGCAAACGAAGACAATGCAAACATTCGATGTTATGGAAAATTCTTCTTTAGAACATTATGCGGAAACAGGTAGGACATTTTAAAATGCATTTTTGCGATATAGGGTTACCGTGTTGTGAAGGAGATGAAAGGAAAATTTACACATAATTGTTGTTAACATGCACGATTATCATCGGCTCGAACGTTAAACCCGCCCTGATGCATAATATACATGTATAAGACTTCATGCTGAAGAAAATGCCAGTATGGAATACCTGATATGGCATGTCCATGACTGGTGGCAAGTACTGTCCATCAAAAAATAGGTTAGTTAATTAATATGTACAAGAAAGGAATCAAGACACTTTCACGTAACGTTCGACTTTTAACAGATGATTAAAAACTACCACAAGGAATAAGTTGTCGTCATTAACAGGTCAAGTAGCACCAGTCATTTTGAAGTAACATGACGTCAACATGAAATAAATGCATATGTATGTTTAGGTCATTATTCGGCCTTTGACCGTGGAATTAAAAGTTCATTAACTCACGATAAAAACGTATTAATAATGACATTATCTTGGGTTGGAACGTTGTCGTTAACAGGTAGTTATCTATATCAGATAAAAAATACTGAGAAATAACCACAATTATAACATGTGCATTAGTAAAGTTTTTTTTAAACGTCATTAAATTGGGAAGATAACATCCATTGGAAAAATGTGCAAAAAAAAATTGTGAATTTCCAATTCTTAGTGGACAGCCCCAACCGTCCAGTGCAATTAAGGTGGAGAATCCGGCCGTGATTACCGTCCATAGTGCATTTTTTTAGAACTATGCAGTTAAAAATGCAATTTTCAAACATTTTCAATGCGTGTAAAAAGCAGAAGGGCACGGAGTGATACGGTCGTTATGTACCGCCACCTGCAGCCCACACGGAGCCTTTTGACAACAATACGGTTACACGGATTTAATTAACAATAAAAATGTCAAACAATGCAGAAATGGATGCGCATAACCGCTTGCGAATAAGCGTGTACTCCTTATTCATAGTTATGTGTATGCAAATGATGTCAAAAACTTCAGTTGTCTGGCGCAGTGTTTTAATACTCGATTAAAGTAGGTTTGCAGATATGGGTGGAGTCCTGATATACATTATAATCCTGAATAGAAAAGAAAAGAAAATACAAAAAAGCAACCTGCTCGAGTCCCCATATGCAAAATTAGACAAATGTAAATGCGCCCAGATATATATTCGGAAAAGATAAAAAAGTGCAAACAAAGATATTTCATTTTACGTATGCGTTCAAAGTCAATATATTATACACCGTAATCCAAACCCTTGCATTCGAAATGCGATTTTCAGATCAAGGCGAGAGCAGGCTTTTATGCTAATCACGTTTTCATTATAAATAATGTATAACATTCGTCGATGTAGCAATCCGGCGAATATTGAGAGATAGGCCGAGGAAATGTCGACGAGCATCCATCTCTTTCTCTGTGTTGCTCTTGCACATTTCAGCTAATTAACCATTGATGTATGATTGCTGCACCAATGCTGGCACATTACCAAGCACAGAAGCCATTTTAAATGCTACAAATTAACTCCTGCAAACCCAATTAAGCGAAAACTGCGCAACGTCCATGCACTGCTGAAAGAGAACAGAAAAAAAAAGCAGGGAGCCCATTGCATCTCCATGGGAAATTAAATAGCACGGTGTAGTCAATGGAAAACAACAGTTGCTTGTAATGACATTTGGCCAATGATTCTAGTGAAACAAGGATTTAATGACTGTGGTCCATTTAGTGTGAAATATCACCAATCGCCAACGTGATACACATTATTTTAAAGTCCAGGAAAAACGTTGCCTGTGTGAATTATGAAGTGTGGAGGATCGTCCAGTTCCCTATCTATTTTTTCCCCGTGTAGAGTTGGATGTCCACTAGGGTATGCGTTATTTTTATAATTTGAAAACGGTCCGCATATTTGTAATCAATTAATTTTTTTTAAAAATGCGACCTTCGAAAAATGAGCATTAATGGAGGTTGCATAACGATTTTTTCCCCAAGTTTAGTATTTGTTTTATAAATAAACGTGACATTTTAAAATTATAAAAAAATAACTCAGAATCTATAGGACAGCCAGTTTTCCACTATAAAAAAAATTTAACAATTATCATAATATTTAAAGCAAAAATGTGTGAGCAATTGTTTTGCATGGTAGGCATCCTTTTGGGCCGGCCTTTAATTGGAAATAAATGACGACTGTTCCCAAAAATGCCATTTATTGCATTAGTGGTCGTTACTGAAAGGTTTCGCTGTAATCAGTAATGTTACTTATGCTCTCGCAAAAGACAAAAAAGTGGACATTCGAATTTACTGACCATTACTTGCCTACTCCAACCCTCTGTAGTCAGAGATCGTCCGATCTGTGTGAGTGAACCTTCCACATAAATATTTTCATACATGTAGGCCTACATTGTATATGAAAGAAATTTAAACTATTGGCGATAAATTATCCGAAAAATGACAGGGCACTTATTCCGGTGCCCCACCCCTGAATCCGCCTAGGAATGTGCGTGCAAATTGACCATTATAAATTTACCAAACTTGAAATTTTCAGACCACAATATGTCCATGTAAAAGAAGTTATTTGCTGCATGGCTTAACCCTCGTGAAACTTTCTCAGACCTTTTATTGCCTCGGGAATAACTTCTTTCGAGAAAATTGTGCCTTGTCATGTAATTTAAAGAACAAGATGGCTGCCGGTATTTACATATCATTGTTTAGTAGCCCAAAAAAAATTGGTTTGGCTCAGAAAGAGAGATATAGCAAAGTACTGCCGTTATCACCCTTTCCTTCACCTTCCATCTAATGAGACTCAATTACGTAAAACAGTTTCGGGTGAATTGAAATGGAGTAGGCAACTCATTCATTGCTCAGCTTTTACCAGAACCTCAAGAACGTAGCACCGTAGAATATATTATATGGAAAACGCCAACCCTCATTTGGCATTCAACATTTTTTTACTGGATTTCCAGCATCGTTATTCTTCCTGAATTGCACCATAGTTTGTACCGGCAACACGAAATTGCAACGGTAATTGTTCGCCTTCACTATATTACTTGAGTTTTGAACGCAGGTTAAAAGAGTTACAAATTAGTACATCCGTTTACATAATTTCTCCTCGGTATAATTGATAGGTTGACTTAATTGAATTCTTTACATTTTGTATCGATGTCTTTCACTAGTTTTCCTTTTGATTGTTGCTTAATTTCAGAAAATACGTGTAGCATTAGAGCGTCACAGGTTGCCAACTGGTGAAAACTTCAGATGCTCTGTATTCTTTGATAAGTAATCTCAACTCACCTCCCAATTAATTGAAAATTACTGGAATGAAACAGTCGCGCGGCAGAAAGCTGATTGTTATTAATTAATAGAGCACTCAAAATGAAATTAGTGCATGTAATTGGGATATGGCAACAATGACTCCATTTTAACTTAATTTATGGACAATTAACCATTCATCTTCTTCCCTGACTTTCCAGGTTCACACGATCCCTGTAATTTTTTCCCAAAAGTTGACAAACCCTGTCTATTCACCTATTTATTTGCACGAAATGCACGTTTTTATTTATCCAAGCACTGCAAGGCATAAAAAGCCACTGCTCTATAATCTTTTTATTGAATATTAGTAAAAATGGAAGCTTACACATGCAGTTTTTTAGTTCTTACAGTATTTGCACAAGTATTATGTATGGGATGCTGACATAAAAATTCCAGCTGGGCAGCCGAAACTACTCTCGACTGACAAATGTAATAGCAGTCTCCTGTCAAATGCAGATAGCTGGGCCTGTGGTCGCAATGGACTTTTTAAAGAATGCAATTCCAGATAAAAGCGGATTTCGGATTTAGTTATTGAAGGAATTGAGTGGCTATATGTTATTTATAGGAACCTTTTAAGATGTAGCTAGGCGCACGCCTAATAGATTTTATGGGGCTATATGGTCACGTTATGCGAGCATACACAGCATATTGTTTTCTGAAAAAGGAAGAAATGCGCTTTTCGACATACATGTACAGGAACCGACTTATAAAGGATTTTCGTGGAATTTAATATCGGTGTTGCAACAGGGCCACCCGGCTGTCCGTGTTTGTGCCGGTAGCGATAGAGGACGATATGAAAACACAAAGCATGTTTAAAATAAGATTGCCGTGGCCGAGGAATTTCAGCAGCTTGTCTGTGTACCAATAACCAGCAGTCTGCTGACCAAACAAAGGAGCGTACTTCTAATGGCTAATAGTGAGGAATGAGGACTTATTTTCGCCACACAAAAACGAAAAATGCAGTGGAGAATACGACATGAAAAAGTTCACTTCTTATTAAATCAATGAATAGTGGCTCAGCAATAGGAAAAACTGCAAGAAATGGAATGGCAGTGCTGTTTTAGAATATGAAAAAAACGTGTCGTTTATTTTTATTTGGAGCAGCTTATTTTAAATAAATACATTTTTAAACGAATTCGACCTGGTCCATTAAAAAAATATAGAACTTCTGTATCAATACTGTTTTAATGCTGAGACAAAAGGATGCCCACAATACAACAAACACATTTTTGCTTTGAATACTTAATTATAATTGCTAAATGAATTTTCGCTAGTGTAGAATAGGTCGTCTACCATGGTCTCCATTATGTTTGATAACTTCAAAATGTCCTGTGTATTTATTTCAAATTTAATAAATTTGAAAAACGGTTTTTTCGAAGGGTATAAATAAAGATTTATGGGTATTATCTGAAAAATTAAAGAATACTAAACTGGTAATTTTATTTTGACAAAATAAGGTAACTATTCACTAATTTTTTTACTTGATTTTTTTAGAAGTATATGGGAAATTTAGCAATTATAATAAGTATTTGAAGCAAAAATGTGTAATTTATTTGCATGAAGGGCATCCTTTTGGCCCAGTCTTAAAAGCTGCAGGTAGCCTAGGTCGTGCTGAATTTCTTTTCAGCAGTAGCGGAAGAAACGTTCGCCTTATTGCCTATGAAGTAAACCAACAGCCTGCAAGGTTTTTTTTCTTATAAACTCAAGCCGTGCAGCTGTATGAAGATTGCCTCTCGCCGTAGCAAACAACATCGTTGCAATTGCGATGTTATTATTTCAAACAAAAAATGTCCCGGAGCCATCAAAAATAAGTTTTTTGTGTGCTCTGGTAACGTCATGCCGTCGATGTCATCGTCAGGCAACAGGGGAGGTCAATGTCCAGCAATCACAATAAACCCTATTACAGCAAGAATATGTCATGGCGAAAGTTTCGGTTGCACGAAATCAAACTGAAATAAGTTTCATCGAAGTTTCAAGGAAGGAGAGAAAAAAAACTTGAATATTTGTATTTCACGCATGAGGTCTGCTTGAAATTCAAGATGGAGAATGGCTACAACTTGTACTCATTGTTTAATGGGCGTTAATTGTGCACGTATATGCAGAGGGCTCCAGAAGCCCAACTGGTATTAATGGGTCCTCATAAGCGCCAAGGTTGGGTGTAATAAAAGACTGAAAAAATCATGACATGATTTCCCTTTTAATGGCGTTCATTAGGTAACAAAGAGTCTAACATAACGTAAAATGCTAAGTGGTGTTACGAATGTATTACGCTTAAGTTTCTTCTTTCGGACTAATTAAATATGCACAAATGTGTTGAGGCAGAGGCCGATCAATAAGCGTATCATTGTAACGGAAGTGAGAGCCACATTAAACCGTTATTGAGGCGCGTAATAAAACACGCGTAAATTATAATTCTCATGAATTATTTGGGCTTATTGCCTAATTTCGGAGCCGAGTGCTTGCTGATGCACCAGTTATTTGAATGTAACTATTTCGAGTATTGCGCAGGAGTCGCCAGAATTCGCTCGGATAATGGGCCGTTTAGGCGGTGATAAGCGAGTTTTATTCGTTTTCCTGTTTTAATTGCGAGTTTTTCAGGAAGTCGTTGCTTGTATTAGCCACGCGTTAAAGGCTGGTTATGACGCTGATGGAACTGAAACTGGTGTGAATTCGTGGGATTCTCGGAGTTCCTCAGGGACTCCCCGACTGGAAAATTGGATATGGCCACATATGGTTATGTATGCCGTAACTGGACGAGTAATGATGTATGAACCATTTATGGCAATATGCAAGGTTCGTGCTAAGATTTACAAAATCATTTCCCTATAATTTTCTCGGACTTCTTGAAAATACATTCTGCGGCAAAAAACATCAAAGGGTGTATTTATTAATAACAAACTCCAGTCTAGTTATTTCTGGGCAATTCCACGCATGAATATGGCCGTTTTTCTCTTCCCTGACCATCCCTGACTTGAAAGGCGTGCACACACCCTACGTTTGGCCATGTACTGACATCGCCTTCAGTGAGAAATATGGCGGCTAATTAAGGCGCTACTTGAATGCTTCGAGGTATTCGGTTTATTGTAAAAGATAAGAAATTGCAGGCACAGACAAAATGATCAGCTTCGGAAAGCTCATCCAACCTCGCAAGCAGCGTCAGCATGACTAGACCAAAGGGCTCTCTCTGCATTAGAACTACAGTGTGGTCATTACATTGTGATGAGGCCACTGATGGACTGCCTGAAGCAGGAGTCCAGCCGGGTTTTTTAGCGTGATTGCAAAAAGATTGCAGTAATGTACTTCAAAGTAAGCTGGCTACATCAATGTCAAGATGCCCAGCTACTTAACGTACAAGGTGTCCCTATTGTCACTATCTATAGGGCGGAATAAGAATTTCATAATGTTTAAATGACTATATATATACATGCAAGGTATATTTAAACACAATAGAGATATTTGCATTGCATAAAAATTGTCATGCCTTTCACTTTAAGCCCAACCCAAAAACGATGTCCATAAAGCAAAAAATGTGCAAATTTTTTGCATTATGGACATCTTATTTACCACTTATATATATATTATTTTAACACTTATTTTACCTGCTAAATTTAATTTGCGCCCCGTTTAGAATTGGTTGCCCACTGGGGTCTGAGTTGTTTTATTACTGTAAATTGTTGTTTATTTATCACACAAAAAATTAATAAACTTCGTTATGCGACCGCCGAAAACGGGTTTCTCCTTTCAATGAAACATCCGAAGATGACATCGGAGGTTGCATGGCGTTATTTTTTTAGTTTTTATAAATAAACTGGATACTTGCAAATTAAAAATAACTCAAAGTTATCAATTATAATAACTATTTGAAGGTGTCTGTAACTTTTTGCATGGTGAGATCTTAACACAGGGATAGTCGATTACGTCTAAGTTGTTTCTTATCCACGAATACGTTTCTGCAACAAAGATTCGTTTGTTCCACAAGATCACCAATGAGCTGTTCAGCGACCAGCTGGACACGATTGATTGCCAATGGAAGAAGTTACTTTGAACGGCAGCTCAAAACACCAAACGCCTAGGTGGCACTTTGAGAGTGGAACACGTAGTCGTGTAAGCATTTAGGTAAAACGGTTTTTGTTCCCTTCAACTGGTGGCTGGCGAGAGGACTCTCAGCAGCTCTTGAGATGCAAAGACATCAACCAAATGCATTTTCGCAAAGCTCCGCAGGCCATTGTCAGGCTCCATTTCCCCCCTCTTCTTGGCTGCAAGCAACAATGCTTTCAACAGCTCTACGCGGAGCAAAGAGGGTCTTAATTTTAGTTTCCGTTTGGGACCGATTTCCATTTGCCATGGCTTTGGAGATCAAAGACATTTTCGCTGCTGCAATGCTCACTTTGCTTCGGATTCAAGATGATCGGGAGTTTTGCTAGCGTGATCTGTGCTGAAGACATGCATAAAAATGGGCGGCCATCAATGGATCCAGGATCCATTTGCGAAGAAACGTGACCCTGCTACAATGGAATCGAACGAAATAACCTGCTAGTGACAGATAAGCCACGGTCGGTCAATGAGGGTCGTGGACACCTGCCTAGAGGACCGACAAAAGCTTTCCCGGCATGAGAAAACTACCAGCATAAAAGAAAGCATTTGGTTCAGTTTCAATTGAACCAAATGACATACAGCGCTGAGAAAACGTACAAGACAATGCAACATGAATAATTATCGGAACTTAGCGTGGCTACCAGGTTACAGCTTGATGAAAACATGCCTTGAAATCGAGGCGAAACTGGTAAACTTGGCGAATCCATATTTTGAATTGTCATTTTCGGAATCCAAACTTAGTATTCGCGAGCATTACATGGATGTTCCGACTTGTGGTGGCTGGTAGCCTATATGGACCATTATAGACATACATGTATATATGACTCATTCCAAATATGGTTAGACCTGATACATGGTCATATCCCTGAACTTCCCGGACTTTTTGATGCTTTTCGAAAAAAATCCCTGACTATGTGTATCAGAAATGTTTATAGAATTAAATGAAAACAGAATTTACCAATTATTGATACTTTTATTTATTTCAAAGGTTAAAAGTATGTTAGGAAAAATAAGGGCAGTTCCCTATCAGTCACTTCAAAAAAAAATCAATAATTAACAACCATGCTTTTGACGTGGAATTTGAACATTTTGTTCAACATTCATGCTGCGTTAGATGGAACTTATTCCAAAAAAAAAATGCTTTACTTTTTGGGACATCCAGTAGTTTCAGCTTCTATTGCATGGACATTTCAAGAAAATATGTTATTATGGTCGTAATTCTGTTTCGTTTCGACATGAATAATCTCCATGGAATCACACTGTAGACATGCCTTGAAGACGTAGTGGGTATAAAACTGTTTGGCTTTTGAGACTGCAGTTATTGCGTTTAAGATAAAATCTTCATAAAAAAAGCAATTAACATAAGAAAACGTCAGCCTGGAAATGTGCCCTGCGTTTATACCCCGACATTTTATTAAAGTTTAATTTATAACGTTTGGAAACTACCCTACTTCAGAGTACAGAATGGCAATGATGAAATCTCAAATTCACATCAGAACATTCCTAGCGTAGACAGATTTTAATTTATAGTAGCGTTTTTGAGTTAATTTGCGCCGAATAAACTCAGAGCTTTATATATTGCGTTTTTTGTAATTTGATCTCTCTTTTCATTGCATAGTTTCATACATGTAGGTCTCCTAAATGTAATTGACATCAACGAAATTCCATCTAAAAGAATATAGCGAGAAGGAAATTGGCGTATCATTATAATTAACATGAATACAATGGCAGCAAATTTTTGATAAATTTTGATAAATTTTTAAATCATCGGGTTCAGGAGTCGCTTATCTAAAGGTCGACTTTTTGCCTCATCTCTAATTCAATTATCATTCGAACTGGAGAACATTACGATGGTCAAATTTTTTGGACTCAAGGGACGTGTTTTTGACTAGGAAAAAAGACCAAATTAATGTCATAATAATAAAATCTACAGTAAAAGGAAATGTGCAGTTAAATATATGATTATATAACATCTATTTAATATATAAATGTTAAAATATGAAACATAATTATAATTAAAGCTCAGGATAAAGATTATTGAAAATTACACCATTTGGATAGTTAGCAAATGGAAATTATATTAGAAAACAAAAACAGAGAAATCATGTCATTTGGTGATGCATTTCTATCAATGTTATCAATAAACGAGGTCGGTTTGCTGACCCCTACCCCCTTCAGTTGGACGTTTTATGAACACCCACCCCTTCCAACCTCGGCTTGCCAGCCCCTTATACGTGTATATGTAGTAAAAACATTTTCGTAGATACATTTAAGCAAATTTCAGTCAGAAATGTCATTGCGCACCAGCAGCTGGCTTTTACTGGCTTAATTAGAATAAATCAATGTCGCTTAAAAGTACATGTATCACTATATTCCTGTTTCTCGTGATTTATTTACGTAATGCTTGGCTAAAAGATGCTGTAATCAAGATACACTGAAGCATTAGACTAATTAATGCAAATGTACACATGCGCCTAGTTTATTTAATTTGAATTTGAAAGTGAAGTGATTGTACATGGAAAGACGAACATTATAAAATTAGAGATAGGGATTTCGAGTATTGGTGGGTTGTTGTTTGTTTGTTTTCTTTCTTTTTTCTTTCTTATTCGAGCCTAATTGTGCAGATTCTCCAGAAGGAAATTTATCCGGTAACCTTAACCATTTTTCGTGTGATCATCCTGCCAAGTTCAAGATGATCAATTTGACCATATGATTGACCTTCATACGTTCCTTTTGTTTGGTTCAGGTTCGTTTTTATCCTTGCTTCTTTTGTTAATAGCGCTGGATTGTAACACTGCAGCTGTTATTCAAGGCAAAATTAATTAAGCACTATGTGCTCATTAAATAATAAATGAACACCTTTCGGCGTTTTAGCATTTCCGTTTAATTTTCGGGCTTAAATGGAAAAATTATAGGTAACGCTCTAGGCCAGTTCTCAAACTTTTTAGCATTGCGACCTCGTTTTTAGATTGACAATCTTTCACGATAGCTAGAAATGTCAACTCATAAACCCCAAAACAGTTTTTTCCTTGTGATTTTATTTACTTCCTTGAGTCCTAGAGTCTAGAACTACTTAGGGAAGGCTCAAGCAACCTATTATTATGTCGTATCGTATGTCTTTGTCAGTTAAGACCGCGCTTATTAGTCTACTAACTCAGCAGGGAATTGAACTCAACCCCGGCCCAGACACACCAAATAACATGCAAATTCCAAGCCAAACAGATCCTTCCTCTTTTCAAATATCAACCAAAACCAAACACTCGCCGAAGAAACCATTAGCAGTCAAAAACACGGACTCTCCCTCCACTTCGGGGGGCACTAAACGGCGGGCAAGTTCAAGCTTAGAGTCTCTATTAACTAATAATGAAGACAGCCCGGTAATCAATGCGATTTTGACCTCCCTAGCTCATATTACGACGAAACTAGACACGCTCCCGTTGCAATTGACACAATTGGAAAATAAGCTAACCTCGCATATCTCAACCCAACTGGCCCAAACTGCATCCCAATTAAAATCAGAGATAGAAGAAGTTAAAACCACAGCCCAGAATAACGTGCTAGCTTTAAGAGAAGAGATGCATACAGCACATCTAGATATCGAATCCAGGCTACAAAAACTTGAAAATGCTTCACCGCAATCTGCAGCTTCCACATCTTCCGATCCACTTTCGACAATTTCGTACGAAGAAAAAATCGAAGAACTCGAGAATTATACGAGAAGAGAATCATGTGTATTATTTAACATACCAAATCCAAGTAACAATGCCTCATGGGAATCGCAAGCTAGACTATTATTCGAAGCAATAGGAATGCCAAACCCTCACAACATATCGCTGCAGGCAGTACATCCATTAAGACATGGCCCAACTGAAAGAACTACTTCCAACATTATAATCAAATTTGCATTACGTCCGGACCATGACTTATTTTTCAAAGAATTCATTAAAAATTTCGTCAAACTTAGATCTATGCCAACATTCGAAAAAATAGGACTTGAACAAAGCTTCTGCCGAAATACTGTACTTAAAAGGAAGTTACTCCTACCACACCTGCTACATCTCAAAAGACAAAATAGAAGAGTTAGGATGGTAGGAGGTCATCTTGAGCTTGACAATAACAAATACTACATAGACCTAACTACAAAAAAAATCACTCCGCAACCTGTTTGGTCGATGCAGGCTTCCTCGAGCAACCCCTTGCTAGCATCACAAAACTTCCCTCCTTTAACCGGTTCAAACACTATCCCAATCTCAAATAAGCCTACCTTACTTGATCACAGAATTGAAAATCTAATGGACGTTGCAACCTCGGTATCAATCAACCCAACAAAAAACTAATCACCAAACCGATCACGATTCTAACTTGGAATGTTCAAGGTATCACGTCGGTGCTTGCGGACCCTATCACTTTTAGGGAAATTACCAAAAACGACATAATCTGCTTCATTGAAACATGGGCCACACAGGACATACCATTTCCCGCAGGAGATTTTTTTATCGTACAGACGCAGGCTAAAAAGCAGAAAAAAAGAGGTCGGGCAGCTGGGGGTTTAATGGTGGCAATAAATGAGAAAATTTTTAAGATCACCAAAATAGAGAATGAAAGCCACTTTTATCAATTACTACATCTTACCCATCGCCTTACCAACGTGCAAATAATAGCGTTAGTAGTGTACTTCAAACATAGCGCGCAGGAACGTTCTGAATTCGCCGAAATCTTATACAAATACAGTGCCGCCTCTCTTATAATTCTTGGAGACTTCAACTCCAGAACGGGAACGCTTTGCACGCTGTCACCCATCAGTCCAGGCTCCCCGTACATAGGAAAAATCAGAGCTTCAGAGGATAAAACGACAAATAGCAAAGGAAGATGGCTGCTAAATATACTGGATAAAGTAGGGATGCATATTATTAACGGCAGGACCAGGGGAGACCCAAGGGGAAGCCCCACTCATTATGACTTGAACTCTTTCTCCGTATTAGACTACGTAATATGCAGTGATAAAGCCATCCCTTATATCAAAGATTTAAAGTGTTAGGCTGGCCAAATTCGGATCATTTCCCGCTACAAGCGAGTCTGACCTTAGACACGCATAGTCCACAGGCTATGAATCAAGGTAGCACCTGCCGAATTAGATTGAAAACTAATCAAGAAAGACATTTTCATGATATTATATCAGAATACATTAGTACCCCAGAATACAGGTCACTTGCGTCCAACCAGTGCTACTTAAAAGTAACGAATAAAATGGTAGAAACTGCCAATGATCTAGGAATGTTGATTTCCATTCAGAACTCACTGACACGGCGACACGCACCCTGGTTTAACAAGTGCTGCCAGAGAGCAAAAAACTTACTCTCGAGCTACACTACTGTATCCGCCACAATTCGCACCAAGCTAGACCTGAAAAAACTGTAAGGAAACTAAAAACAAATTCATCTCTGAGTGGCATGAAAAAATCATGAAATGTTGGGACTCGAAAAGCTTCTGGAGATTAGTCGGAATATACAAGGCGGGCAGTAGTAAAAAATCATCGGAAATGACCAAGGATAGATGGGACGCATACCTAGAACAGCAATTTATTCCACCGTTAAAACTAGCTTGGAGGAAGACGAAAAACTATATCAACAAAAAGATAGTTCCAGTCCTTCCGGTGACTCCCTCGAATACCCTGAACTAGTCCCGACCCATCACCTTAGATTAAATTATAAAAGCACAGAACAAGTTACGAGTTGGAAAAGTGCCGGGTTGCGACCAAATCTTACCGGAAATGCTAAAAAACTCATCTTTTAGCTTTCATGTTAACCTCCTTAATATTTTCAATCATATATTGAGTTCACACGCATTTCCCCAGGACTGGAAAATAGTTAAAGTGATTCCGATACATAAAAGCGGAGACGCTAACGAGCCAAACAATTACAGACCAATATCCTTGGTATCGACGGTGGCCAAATTGTATTTTACTATTATCGCGGAAAGAGTTATGAATTGGGCGATTGAAAATAATATAATTCCTGAAGAACAAACAGCTTTCCTGAAATCCAAAGGCACCCATGACCAGATCTTCACTTTAAATTCACTCATAAAAGCAAATAATTCCCACCCAAAGAGAGCACTATACGCCTTCTTTGCCGACTTAACTAAAGCTTTCGATTCGGTGAATCATGGACTCCTTTGGATGAAACTCAAAGCATTAGGGTTCCCATCTCATTTATTAACAAATATTTCAACCCTGTACGCTCAGTTAGCAGTTGTAATCCAGGCATGTGATGGACGTACTAGACCTCATAGACTATCAACCGGTGTGTTACAGGGAGACCCTCTTAGCCCTCTACTCTTTATAATTTTTCTAAGCGACTTACCTAAATTTCTGACAGC
>JAQIXS010001992.1:0-25378 GCA_034700785.1 Rossiulus vilnensis | reverse complement strand
CCAGAACACGGGGGGCCAAAAGACCCCCTCCAGAACACGGGGGCCAAAAGACCCCCTCCAGAACACGGGGGGTCAAAAGACCCCCTCCAGAACATGGGGGGCCAAAAGACCCCCTCCAGAACACGGAGGGCCAAAAGACTTCCTTCATAACACGGGGGGCAAAAAGACCCCCTCCATAACACGGGGGGCCAAAAGACCCCCTCCATAACACGGGGGGCCAAAAGACCCCCTCCAGAACACGGGGGGCCAAAAGACCCCCTCTATAACACGGGGGGCCAAAAGACCCCCTCCATAACACGGGGGGCCAATCGCAATATGTGCTCTGCAATTGACATTTTCATTGTCAAAGTGATTTTTCTGGAAGGAAAAAATGCATTAATGAGATGTTTAATAATGCTGAGTTTACGATCACTGATATGTTGATAAGCATGAACACTTTGGTATATTTTAGCATGATTTAGTGTGCTAGTTGAATGGAATTTTCGTGCATTTCATAACATCAAGCCAACTGCGTTTGAGATCAATGTGTTCACCTCAAATCGACCAGCTTGTGGCCGATGGAATTGGTATAATAGTCCTCAGTAAACAACCCACAAGTAAAAAAATTCACACGTGTCAGACGTGCAATCGTGTTCAATAGTGTTCTAAACACACAAAAATTTTCAGACACCCTGTAATGTATTGCTCAACGTTGGTTACAATATGTACCATGCATGGATACACGTGTTTAGCTTTTTGGCTCCTGACGAGCTTGCAATTGCCACTGTTACCAACAATCGGTTACCAAGTGTCTAAACTTTTCGCAATGAAATACACAATACACGAAATAATCCCACTGAACATTTACTGGGCTGTGGAGTAGGTCAACCAAAGTTTCGACTTAGACTCACCTAGTTTTCCACTGACCGATTATGACACCTTCAGAAAATCTTAGATTAACTCACACCTATAGGCACATTTCAATTAGAGTGAACTATGGAAACAATACTGAATTGTAGTATGCAATTTTATTCAAATTTGAATTGTTGTATTTACTTTGTTAAATAATGACATAATTCGTTCATTTCATTGTGCTGGCTCTTGTGGTCACTCCTGTGGACACACCGATACCAACTGTTAGATAAATTCTAAAAGTGTAGGCATTTGTAAGGCCGACTCAAAAGGATGCCCATTCTGGAAATGATTACACATCTTTGCTTCAAATACTTATGCAGAATTTATTTTCCCATCTAGACTTAGTTCTCCACTAGGTTGCGAATTATTATTATTTTCATAATTAAGGGAAAATGTTCCAGTTATTTATAAAAAAAATAGGGAGTAAACACATTTCCGAGGACGCATAAATGGGATTTTTGCAATTATAAAGCATAACTGAAACATTAGTAGAGGAGCAGTTATTATAAGTATTTGAAGCAAAAATGTGTAGTTTTTGCATGATGGACATTCTTTTTAGGTCAGATGAAATACACATTAATCCATGATCAGGTTTTTCCATAATTGGTAGCAGATGTACTCATAGATTTAGTAGACATTAGGCTAATTAATATTTTTCTAGAACTAGTACTGTAAATACATGTAGTCCGTAGTTGAAGACTAATGAATTCTGACCTGTAGCGAATAAATCCTGGGTACTTTCTCTCAATATGTAATGACGTCCATCAGCGAGGATGCTCTATACTTATAAAGAGTCACACCCAGGCACTGTCAGTCGTCAATACTTCATGCCTTACGTAAGCCAACTTCATTTACTAACTGGAAGCTTTATCTGTTGATCACCTGTGGATTTATTTGCACAGCAGGTTTGCCATGCCCAGGACGCAAACAGGAACCAAACGTGTAGGGACGCCATTACCAGCTTTGTCATTAGCTTTACAAAATGTGTAACTTCTGGCAAAATCAAGGAACCTCCCAACAATAATAATGCAAGAGGTAACCCCTTTGGCAAAATTTTATTTTTTAAAATTGTATCTTCGCCATTTTCATCAGACCGTTTTGTATGAGCATTTTACTGTGTAGAATTGGTGCCTCCCCTTCACTGTAATTATGCTCATTTTTACTGGGTCTCCCCAGGTTGTTTATGGCTGTGAATATTAAAAGCTGAAGTTTGCTCCATTCTCTAAATTAAGTAAACGAAACGCTTTCTCTGATTCACATTGTTTTAATTAGAAATGGCTGCAGCGCAATTGATAAATTATTGAATTTAAAATTGGAATCGTGAAACAGTTTTTGTTTTTCTTTAATTATTAAAACACCTATACATTTCGTTACGATGCGGGTTGAGCTGGGCATGGATGCGTAAATATTTGTCCTCCTTCATAAATCCATTTGTTGGCAACTACGTATTTTGACAAAACAAATTACCGTTAAAACGTTTCTTGAAAAATTCATAGATAGCAATTAAAGCTCGTTCCGAATTTTGACTAGCGTTTCGGCATTAACACAACGTTTAGCCAAAGATAACAATGAAACAATGGCTACTGACTTTATAAACTCATATTTAAAAAGCAATGCATTTATGAAATACTTGTAGTTTGAGACAATATTTCTTTTCAAAATGCATCTGAAATGCATGTTTAAATTTGAATGTATTTTGAAACGTATTGCCAGTGCATTTCTTTTGCGTATGAAAACTCCGTCTTAATTGTAGCTCACGCTAATCTTAATTCGGTACAACCCGCTGCTAATCGGTTGATAATTACTCCATTTTGATCCGTATAATACCGGGCATCCGCCATGAAATGAGCCTTCGTCAGGTTCCATTTTGTCGTTAAGATTGAACCACATAGCCGCTGCTCCCTATAGTATCAAACGTTCTGCCATTAGCCTTACAAATGCTTGCATATTATGGATTGTTTTACCTTTTTGGGCCTGACTGCAGTTTTTGCCTTTGGAAATGATGTCGCTCCCCCTAATTCCACGTCGGAAAGCTATTTGTAAAATATATAATTTTAGTACAATAAATGTCACAGTTATGGTAAGAAATTCCCTGTGGATGCTGTTTTACTTTTGTGACAATATGCTTACGTAAAGGATAAATGTGATGATGCGATTTCCCATGAAACCGGCTTCATTCTAGAAAATAAGAACTTTAATTAAGAAATGGTCTTTTTTAATAAGTTATCAAAATTATTCCTATGTTAAAGAACGTTGAAAATTCGTTTCTTTAAAGTCGTTTGCGTTTCAAACATTTTCTTAAAATCGAGCATAGCAAATGATTTAGTATTAAGGATGACATACTGTATGTGTTAAGTCAAACGGATGCATTTTGGGAAGAATTTATTTTAATAGAAATGAACAGTGTAATATTTCCCCATCCTGAGTTAAAATAGGATTTTTTCTTATTAATTTTATATGAAACCAATAAAGATACTCTTGTGTTGTATTTTCAGCATTTTATATTTATGTAAATTATACTGTACTGTAATGTCCTATTCGGTAAAAAATTCATTTTGAAAGTTATCTTGTTTAAGTAAACGTAATTACAGTAAGTTTTAATTGATAAGCTTTTTGCAAATAATGCATTCTCTAAACTCTTTAAGTTATATACACAATGTTTTTAATTTAGTAATACTAATAATACTAATAATAATAAAATCAATAAAATCAATAAATCATATTCAAAAGATAGAACGTGTTTTTATGTTAAAATGACAATTATTTTTTTTTGCATATTTCGGGAAGAGTTATGGGTATGGAATTACCTTTATTTTAAACTAGCATTTTAATTTTAATATAAATATTCACATTCACTTTTACTAGTTAATTAATAAAAATAATTTCTTCCAGATAAAAAGTCGCTTTTTTTCCAGTTCCGATACGCCCTTTGACAATGCAAACGGACACTGCATAAATAAAGTTACTCTTTGTACTCACGTATTTCTTGACCACTTCATGTTTCTTGTAAATGTAATCGAAATGAGCATTATACATGCCGCCTATGCCGTAATTAACGACCTATAGAACAATAACTGCTTTTTAAATAAAAGCGAAAGTGGTGGTGCCCAAGTTGTTATCAGTTGGAACATACGCAATTAAATTCAACCGATGACTAAAATAATATATTTAAGCTTATGAACACTTGCGAAACATAATAATGTGATTTGCATGCCTGGTATTGTTCCCCGTGCGTTCCGAAAGTAGACAGCCCAGAGATGGCCTGTATCCTCTTTGTTATCTTGTCTATTTTTTCGTCTTGCCCATCCTTGATCCAAGCCGTTGCGCTGATTCTCTGTTCGCTGAAATCCCGAACAGTCCTGTCGTTCGTTCCAACGACTGTCGATCTAGTTAACTGTCAGTTTAATGGGGCATTAGCATCATTTAATAGTGCTTTTACACAGTAGAAATCCTCGATTCACACTTCATAAAGTGACATCCTGATAATGGTAACGACTTACAGTATGTTTGGCTCTCACCTTGCCTAGATACGATTATTTGGAAAGTTTGACTGAGCCTGAGATCAATCTCTAATTTTGTGAGGTCGATCTCAAACTGAAAAGATTTCTATTGCTAACAATATGGCTAAGGTAATTTTCTTTTTGCCCTTGTTAATAACTAGGCTTGTTTAAAAATTATGTTTAAAACCTATTATTTATTTTTTATTTTAGTTAATGGTTTAAATGGGGTGAAAATAATAAACATATCGAAAATAAATCTATTTTCGCTGTCTGGAAGATTTTTTGATAATGACTACTTTAGCTATATTTATATTTACAAGAGGTTTTTTGACCATGCAAGAAGTGCAAGAAAAGAATTTAATTGGACTATTTCAATCAATTCCAGAGTTTAAAAAATACATTGCATTTGGGAAAAGGAAATGTCATTCCTTCAATAAAATTTAAGCTTATAAATACGGTTTTTGTAACGAATTTGTAAACTGATTAACGATGTCTTAGTTTAATGTGAACGAATATTTTGTTAGTTAATGAGTTTTTTAAGAAGGTCCAAAATAGTTTGTGAAAGGGATTACTATTTTGAGAGAAATTATTGTTGGCCTACCATCGGAGTTGCTATTTCTTTGATGAGCTCCACTTCCAATGGAGTGATGACGTCATAGATGGTGACCAAATGCGGAAATCCGATAGATTGTTGTTCCACCTTGTATCGATGCAAGGTCACGTAAGGGTCGTCTGGTTTTATCAAATAATTGCAAAACAGCTTGGATTCTTCTTCGGCAGACTGTAAATTGAAACGTTTGTGTTATTAGAAAAATTGATAAATATCAAATAAAGCAAGCTGCGTTTGACCATCCCTACCATAATTCGACCGCTGACGAAGCATAGATTATTTTCCAATTCTGCGTTCGTACTGGGATCAAACTCTGCGTACATTTTGGCTACTTGTTCCGATGCCTTTTCCACCTTCACGTAATTTGGGAAAAGATGAAATCCTAGAAAAAATCCAGAATAAATTGTCTGTTGCACCATTTGAGCTTTAATAAGTCGGACATATAATGTATCATTAACCCTTTAAAAAGTGCCTTCCATTAATAAACATTATCACACCCATTAATAAGACGTCCTTTTGTTGTAGCATAAAGTTGTGTTTATTTAAAGTAAACGAAACAATCAGCTAATGTAAATATGTATGGAAGGAAAATGTCCTAGAAATGTGGTCTACTTGCCTGGCGTATTGTGTTCTCTTAGCTCATCGTGCTGCAAATAAAACGGAACATTTCATCTTGATGAATACATTGATGAAATGTAATACAGTGGTTCAAAGTTAAATTATAAAATACTGATTTACTTGGCAATAGAATTCTGAAAAAGAATTTAGTTAAAAATGAAAAAAAAGTTATGAGGATTTAATAATATAAATGACTTATTAAAACAAATCATTACTGTGAACTATAGTACTTTGACATATTTTAATTCCTTTACCACATTTGGAAAACAACTTCATATTAATCTTTTATTTGAAAAAAGGTTTCTACTACAATAGGCTAGCAAATGATAAAAGGAAAAATACTATTAATTCTATTTTTCAACATTTAACAAAATGCTTTTTAATTTGCAGGTAAGCGGCGTAACAGATTTGCAAACGTTTTAATAGATTCAAAACTAGCCAAGCATCCAATTAGTTGACAAACATTTACACACACTACCAATTATAGTGTACATACCTCCTTAACTGCTGCCATCAAGAGATCATCTATAATTTTTCGGCAGCCATTTTGTAAATCGCCATCTTTCTCGTCCATTTCTTGGCACAGGCTGTTTGCCTGCTCGATCCATTCCACATAATAATCTATCCTTTTAACGTCCTTCGCTACTCGACCCAAAAGCAGGCAATCGGCAACTGAGAAAAGTTTGAAACGTTTTGAACAGTTAAGTTGTCCATCAAAATGCAAAATGCATCAAAATACTCATACTTTGGAAGCATTAATTTATGACAATGATTAGAGCTGTGCAGAGTTAGGAAGGCTACGCACCTAACCAGAAAATGTCAACTAGCAACTGTTAACTCTTACTAAACGCAAATTTTAGGGTTAGCATAGCTGCCATTGCCCACCAATTTTACAAAATGACGGATGGTGCATGTGGAGTGGGGGTAGGCGTGTAGAATCGTTTCCAACGGTTTTCATTCCCAGAAATATCGTTACGTTTGCATAGAAATGCATATTGTGAAGTGTTTTGAAGTTTTAATGGATTTATGAAACCGACCTCTAGATGGCATTTTAACGTTTTAGGAGGTTCGGACCGAATGCAAACGAACCGTCAATAAATAGACAATTTAAAGCGATGATGCAATAAATCTTCAACCCTTCACGTTTTCTAAAAAATATGCGCAATTACTTTCAAATTTGATGGTAATTACAAATTGAGAGAAATATGGATGTAGCATCCACTGACGAACGTTAGTGACTGATTAGCCTGCCTTAGTTCCCAGCTAGGCATGTTTTTAGGAGACCTCCTCTTTATTACATATTTGAGGTCACACGACTTTTAACCTGATCATTAACGTATCAGTAGCTCAGATTAAAATAAATGATTGCAACAGGTGCGATTTGTAGGCGTCTAATGTTAAAAAACAGTTTAAATAAAAATGACAGATGTTATATTCTGTCGTATTTTAAACACCCTCTTCCTACATGTAACTACACTAATCCTATGGTTATTAACATGTAGAGTATTTACATATTTAGATTATACATGATTATACATTAGATTTACATGTACAATACATCTTACTCTAGCTCACCATACAGTGTATGTGAGCTACACTTTTTAATTTTATTTTCAATTAACACCATAAGCAGTGTTTCTAAAAATAACAAATCTTCAATTATGAAGGTTAGATAACATATGCACATTTTTTGGCAATACTATCAAGGGTACGCTGTGGACAAAGTTTTTTAAAAGTAGATCTCAACAGTTGAACCATAAATTTGGTTTACTTTTCTTTACAAAACTGCATTGAAGCTAGAAGAAGAAGAAGAGACTAAGCACAAAGGGAGGATACCCCTTCTTCACGTGATTGTGTATAAAAGTAGGCTACATGATTCAAAACTGCGAACGCATTGCCAGTGCATACCTCTTGCGAAGGTAGGTTTTGGATACATTCTTACCTGTCAGCCTACAGGACGTTTCTATGTCCCTGATGCGTCCTTTGGCCAGATGGGCGGCCTGCAAATGGTAGATTTCCTGTAGCCGAAGCAGCCCTTTGGCCGACCCCACAAGGTCCTCCGTGAAGGTGACGTTTTGCTCCACCAGGTAAGTGTCCAGGTAGTCTCTGAACTCTCTGTACAAGTGGCCTCTCCTAGTGGGGTTGACTCTGTCCACTCCGTTGGCAATCCTATGCATGTCCACTGCCAGCCTCCTTATAGTCTGGAAGGCATGGAGGGGATTTCCTGCCATCACAGAAATGAGGTCGTCTTGACTGGGCAATTTATCGACTCCATGGCGCTCCATCCACAACCTCACTTCAACCTCCATTCGCTCCTGCTCTGCGACGTATCTGTACATTTTTAAGTAATAATAATGATAAACGATGATTAGTACAGTGAAACCTGGTTATACTGACCACCCAAAGGACCGGAAAAAATCAGTTACCTTAGTCAGGTTTAATCTTGTAGCTGCAAAAATATGTACTGTACATTTAAAGGTAAAGTCGAAAACATGCCCACCATGCAAAAATATTAATCGCGCATTTTTTGCTTCAAATACTTAATTCATTTTCAATTCATTTTTCCCAATGTAGAATTGGGCGTCCACTAGGGTTCCAGCTTTGGTTTACAATTGAAAAATGTCCCGTTTATTTATACAAAAGTCGGAAATTTAAAAACAAATGACTACGCGACCTACGAAAACGGGGCTTCCCTGCATGGCAACCGCCTTCGAATTTTTTCGGCGATTTTTCAAATTTCTTAATTTTTTTTATAAATAAACGGGGACTTTGAGAATTATAAACCAAAGCTGAAACTCTAGTGGACGAGCAATTCCACATAGTGAAAAATAAATTGAGCAATTATAATTATAATTTGAAGCAAAATGTGCGAGTAATATTTTTGCATCGGTGGGCATGCTTTTGACTCATCCTTGATCAGTAAAGAAAATACCAGTACAATGGTGCAGTAATAAATTTATTTTTTAAAATTGCAGTAGGTCTACGGAGGGATCCCCAAAACGTAGCCATTGATCAAAGTAGGCAGGCTTTCAGTATAGAGAAATGCCAAACTGAACCGACTTACTCTATGCCGTCTGCCTTATACTCGAACAACTCATTCAGATTGTGTCGGAACAGATGAGCCACTTTGTTATCCGTTCGCAATACGCCTTTGATGTATTCCACCGAAGTAAACACACTGCCATGTCCGTTTACTAATCTGGTTTGGCGAAGGACCACCGCAAATGTAATGAACCATCGCAATATGTGCGCTACAATTGACATTTTCATGATCAGTGTGGTTTTTCTGGAAAGAAAAAAATACATTAATGAAACGTTTATTAATGCTAAATGTACGATCACAGACACGTTGATCAGCAGGCATCAAGTGGTCCGTAAAACCACATCCTAGTCATGAACACTTAAGTATAATTTAGCATGATTTAGTGTGTTCGTTAAACTGAATTTACGTGCATGACTTATCGCCAAGCCATTTGCTTTTGAGATCAAGGTGTGCACCGAAAATCGACCTGCATGTGGCCGATGAAATTGGAATTGTTAAATAGTCCTTAGTAAACAACCCTCAAAGAAACAATTTCACACGTGCCATGCGTACTGTCGTGTTGAATGTCATGTTCGAGTACACTTTCAGACCTTTCAGACACCCTGTGATGTACTGTGCATGGAGACATGTGTTAAGCTTTCTGAGTATGATGAGCTTGCAATTGTCACTGTTACCATCAATCGCTTATCAGGTGTCTAAAAATTTTCACGCTGAAATACAGTATAATGTACCCTAAATAATTCCACTGAACATTTTAAACAGGGCTTTGGAGTCGGCCAACCAAAGCTTCGACTTCGACTACTCTAGTTTTCCACTGATCGACTTAGATAGTTTTTCATCAGAGTAGATACAGTTAAAGTGAACTAGCGAATCAATCCTGGATTGTAGTCTGCAATTTTATTTTTAAAAAATGCTTAGACGTACAATTATATGCATTAGGTTCTCAAGTGTTAATTGATCAAATAATTGTATCTTGTTTTGCGGATTTTTGTGCTTATTTTGTGCATAATTTGGGCCCGGCCAGCACCATTATGATAACCTTAAAAATTATTAAAAGTTGTTATGAATTTATAGTCACTCATGTATTTAACAGCAATGTGCAAGCCTGCTTACAAAATTCAATGCATATTAATATGCCTCAATGCATTCTTGTGTGTGGTTATAATTCGTTCCTTTACCAAGATGAATGAATTGAGTGGTATTTACTTATAAGCGGCCCCTATCCTGCGCCGATGACGTTGTCCGATTCAGGTAACCTTCTGAGATTTTTTCACCGATTTTCAATGACTTTACCAAAGGATTCGATAAAAGCATTGCTTTCGAGGGCGACGAAACGGAGCCAGAATCTACGTTGCTAGTATGCCGTCAGACTAAGTGCCAATCGTAGATAGCTGTTGATGTCATGACTACATCTAGCTTTTGTGTATTTATTGCCAATTTTCACTATTCGCCACCTGTGCATCTATTAATACAGCAGTTTCGACGTGTCCAGGACGCTAACAGTAGCCAAACCAGCTAGAGCTACTGTTATGGTAGGGAGTCCCTACAATCTCATTAATAACCTGACAAAAGATATTATTCGTAATGATCGCATTCGTACTTTCTTTAATCTTGAAATGAACCTATTGAGGCAGTCTGCATTGAGGAGGGTCTAAAACGCAGCTGCGAATGATAAGCGGGTTCAAAAACAGCCAGATAACATATTAAATCGAACCAATCATAGGAAAAAACATTCTAAAATTCGAAGTATATTTTTGATCTAATCGATTGCATGTACATGATGTACATCACTATAGTGAACCTTCGGTAATGACCATCACGGACAGCTTCCGTGTGTCCGAAGTCAAAACCTTTTTGTTAGTGAAATATGTGCTGCGAAAATGGCATTTTAGAATTTATGATCTAAATATTGATTGTTTATCGATAATCCCCATCTATTTTAAAAATGGTTATCGGCAATCGTACATGTAGATATAATAGTATGCATTGAGATCAAATTTTTAACGTTGCAAATTATATATTTTGTAATCAGTAGCAGATTTCTCTCCATGAAAGAAACAATTTTTTCTATCATTTTTGATATACAATTGCATACGTTTACAAATGAGCTTTCGCATACCACTTTTTCCGTCAATATCACAATTTTAGAGCGTTAGCTTTTAATATAGTGTAATAAATGTTTACACTGACCGCGTTTGATTACTGGCGTTATTTCCTTATTCATAATTTGTGATCTGCTGAGTTCACTTCATTACATACATTTTTGGAAATAATTTATAATAAATTCAAACGAGAGATAAAATCTGAGAAGCTAATGAGACTTGATGTGGAGGTAGTGTTGATGATAAACTGATTTTCCAAACTCAGGTATATTCAACTCAATTCCATACTGTCAGCAAAAATATGCCATGTGGTAGGAGGTGTAATTCATCAACTTATGTTATTCTTTTCTCCCTTTATTATTCAACCAAATGTTCACCACCATGTGCAAGTAATATTTCAAGTTGAAATTAGAACATATTTTCAAATTGGTATAACTATCATAAGTCTTACTTATTTGTGTGTACTTTTCAATATGCAGGTAACCACCATTGCATCTTTCTTTGGTGATAGAAACTTCAGTATGTGATGTGACCTTTTCGCGGTGTTTCATCTTCGTTGAAGATATTGCATTTATATTGCAACTGGTAAGTCCTGAAAAATGGTGATGTTTGCAATTTGTTCGCATTTTAATTTAAAACTGGTTGTTCTAGGCCTAATCCAAAGAGCAATTAGTAGGCTGCCAAAACGAAAAAATTACACTATTGTCAGAAAACGTTGACCAGAAAGAACTGATATTATAACGTTACAAATCATACTGTAAATGTACATAACATTCGGCAAGGAAATAAAACGCAACTGTGCTCAGTGTGCTGATACAGTATGTGAAACTTTATTGCGATTTATTACACGGTAACCATTTTGAATTCCCTATTAATAGATTCGTTCCGATGAGTATCAAACCCGCGGTGAGTTTAAAACACATTCAGCTGACATGCAATCGTAGTGTTTAAACTGTGGTTGTTGCGGTTGTGGCTGCGCTGGTAGAACGACGTCTGCCACACCGCTTACCCCTGGGTGGGCCGCTGGGAGCCCCCTGCACCAAAACTCCACCTGGATACTGCACCGCATCGTCTTCATCGGATTCGGATTCGGAATCGGAATCAGATTCGGAATCTGAATCAGCAGAATTAGATCCCTCAACCGTAACGGCTCCCAGCGGATCGTGAACGACTGAATCGTCAGCAGCAGGGAACTGAAATGATTTGTGGACCAAATAAAGGATTGGAATATTGCGAAGGTGCATTATGGAATTTCACGATGGCCAGTGCCTCGAGCGCTTAACTGCTTAACGCCAAAGTGAAGGCCTTCAGACTTCAAAACTTCAGAAAAGTTGTCAAAATTAAACCAACGCCTCGGAATAATAATTAGAAAAAAACCTACCGATATACAGTATTTATGCCTATTATTTATCTCAGGGGCTCTATACTGTAGGTACATGTAGATACATGTACCTTCATAACACTTTACATGTATCAACCTACTGCCCATGAGATACAGTACATGTAGTAATGAAAAATGAATGTTTTCACGTGCGGTATTGGATGACCACAAGGGTCTGGGTTGTTTTTGTAATTTTAAAATGACCTCCGAAAACGAGTTTTCCTCTCAGTGAAAGGTTTTAGGATGTTCATCAGAAGCTGCGCAAAGGTTTTTCCCCCAATTTTTTTATACCTAAACTGGAAATTTTCAAATTATAAAAACAGACAACAAACCTACAGAGTAAATATAAAACTAGCAATTATAATAAGAAAAAAGCCAACCTGCAAAAACGCTTAATATACAGGTTTTTAGTTTTGTACCGCTCCTGTTTTCTGCTACTCGAAAATATGCAAGCCAAAACTGCGTTTCGTTACTGTGATTAATGTGATAATTATTCTCGTATTAAATACTTCTGTGACTGTTTTTAACCATTTTTTACTTTTTTGTGAAATCCTAGCTTTCGTATGAAATTGCTTGCGCATTCCTTTCAAAATTTCCAAACATTCCGGTGCTTACATTGTATTTCACATTATGTAAAGTTTCGTCAAATTTCGCAACACTTCTCCTCATTCTTGAAATTCCATTCACACTTTTTGGGTTCAATCCCGTTATAAATACTGACCAACGGCGCTCTGCCTTCATACTCACCGCAAAACCGACGGATGCCAAGCCCAAAATGGCGAATAACACCAAACTTATTGCCAATTTCATGTCTGTTTTTCGCGAAAAACTCGGTCGTCAAAGTGAAGTTTAGCGCAGATCAACTGTTCTTTTCGAGTGTGATTTTACTAGCGCTATCTCGGTGTTTATATGTTGCTGGGCAACAATGAAAATTGAAAATTCAATTTCTTCGTTTGACAGGTGGACCAGCCAATTCAAAAACCGAAATAACCCGTTTCCTGGCGCCTTTGTCGAATTTGCTATTAACTGATTTTTGGGTAAGTTTTTCCTTCTTTTATGTTATATCCTTCATTATGTCAACCTGATATCGACGTGCCTCGACAGCTTACACAATGAAAAAAATCAGGAAAATTGCCGGACAAACATGGGCAAATTCTATAACCCAACTCGAGTTGAATTTCCAAAGGGAGTTGCGTCATTCCGAATTAAGCTTGTGAATAGTGTTTTCATCTCGGTTTAATAGTTCGGCTTAATAACTTTGGACAGCTGCCAGTGGCAGTCTGTGACACCTACAGTGTTATCTGCTTTTTAAGCAAATTTTAAGCTTATACAGACTTGATTAACTCGTGTTGTTTTGCATGCTTTATTTTTTATAACGGATTGCACTAAGCTCTTGTTGGTGCCACCGATGATTTCAACAGATTCCAATCAATGAAATAAGACAAGGTGCCTCTGTTTTTTTTCTTCAGATGTACGCTATAGTATTATATTACGTACAGTATAACAATAATGATATTACGACAAGTATTACATGCATTACATGATAAGTTGAGATCCAGTTAATTTGCTTAATTGCCAATGAACGCAATAAATCAAACAGACGTTTTGATGTGGAAGCTTAACAGAACGAGCAAAATAATGGAGTAATGATTTAGTGAACCCTACATGGTGTAATGTTAATTAATTGTGTCTAAAAACTTTGATCCACTTCACGCTTTGGCCCCCTGTTTATAAAGGACATTCATCGAGGGAAAGATTTAAATGAAAATTTTAACAGTAATGACTGTTTTTGGCGGCAGAAAACTGCTCTTATCTAGATCTGTACATTTCTGAACAAGGACGTAAATAAATACTCCTATACCATAGGGCACATTTTTTAAAATATAATAAGACTGCTACTTCAAATTTTAAATTTTCTATTTTTATTTGAAAAAAAAGTTTTTTGCTGTCAGACATAATTTTTATTTTTTTCAAAAAGTTTTATATTTTTTCAAACAAAAATAGAAATAATTAAAATCTAAAATGGCAGAATTAATAACAAAATCATTGATTCAGAAAAACCTCCAGAAAATTACCACAAGAAGTGGTAGAAACTGTCATTCCAACCCACTTATGGAACTCCGAGCACATTCGGATCCGTTCTATTGGTCATTTTTCCTGCATGCTATTCGACGTTGGAGCGCTCTTCCAAAGGACAGCTTTAACCTGCATGAAATTCAATTTTACAATGATGTTGGTGTCCACCCCATTAAGGTGGCAATCATCGAATAATATTGGGTTGATGGATTACACTCCCCCCTTCCTACCACATGGCATATCACTTGCTGCCAGTAGGGTACTAAGTTCAATTGAATTGATTTGAAAATGTTCAATTTTGTGTTAAATTTTTATTTGCAAGCATTATACGTTGGGTCAGTTTGATTGATTTCACCAATAACACATTGATTACAGTTTTCGGCTGTAAGATTGATGCTGTTGACCGGGCATAAAATCTGATATTTTATAATTGCAGGAGCTGTCAGACGCCAGCTCTCATCGGCAGCATCGTGAAAACGTCCAAATTATATACATGTACCTACAATCCGCAGTTAAAACGTTTTGTGCGGAAAATCATCCAGCATAATCTGTGCCATAAATGTGACTAATAAGACATTATAAAAAGGACATTGGACTTATATGACATCATCAAATCTGGTATCTGAGAACTTCTGACAACCCAACTCCTAATACTGCCAGAAACTCAACTGAGGATTCCAAAAACAGTGAGTGATGCCATTTTTTTACAAAGATGGACGCACCGTTTCAGTTTCAAGGGAGCATTTTCTGTGTGTGGGTTGGTTTTCCCGTTGGTTTGGACAGTGATTCGGTCCATGACAGGAATGACGTTTCTTGACGAAAGGGTTATTGTGTAAGTTGGACGTTGATTTTTTATACGGCACACTTCACTTCATCTAAGACCGTTACTTTACTGTGCATAACCTTCAAATATCTCTACTCAATACCATTGATCGTACTCCGAAATGACAAAGCTTCACTCCACCAGTTTTTTGTAATTTTCCAAACATTAATAATCCACCCCAAACCCAACGTTAAGAATCTCATCTGGAGGTGATGCGATCTGGTGATAAAGGTTGATTTGAGAACACATTTCAAACTCCACACAGCATCAGTGATAAGATGGATTCGTGGGAATCAATCATACATCATGGATTCAGGAGTTTATTGAATGCTTTTATCATATTGTGATGCACGTGCGTATGTTTTTCTGTGTTGTTTAGTTTGATAAATTGCTGCAACGTTAAGGTAGGCGGAGCATACCATAACTGGTGAATACGGATCGATTAAATTCGAACTGGCTGTGGAGCTAACCGTGAAGGTTTGCACAATTTGAGCAAATCGGCCAGTTATTCTTTGGAGCTCTCACAATAAGCGAAAAACTAGAAAATTAGAACTTACACGGGGCAAGGGTGAATACTGTAGAGAAGTCATTCTGCTAACTTAAATGTTGCAAACATTCCCAGCTTGTCTAAGGGCCAGCTCCCCTGCACATGATCAAAATCGTCCAATAATAATATTGTATTTGGGATGAGGGGGGAGGTTATGAAACGTGAAGTTGTGAGGGAACAGGACAATTCTAGAAAGTTTTCAAATTTAACTCATTGTTATTTGTTTCTGAACTTCCCTTTGTTTTTTGCAGCAAGTGCAGCGACCCATGCAGGTCTGCCCAACTTAACACCTTCGGTTAATCAGAATGCATATCTGAGGATGTCTCACCTCGGTTAATACGAATAGCGGATAACTGGTCCTCGGATAATCGAGCTTTCACTAAATGTTGATTTTGGAGATTTAAGGGTGAAATGTAAGTAATTCACTCTAATCATCAAGGGAAATGATGGCTTCAAGTGACACGCGCTGCCCACTTGGAAAGGTACATGTCACCCTAACAAAACTCACTGCCTCTCATTACAATTGTAGTCACTCAGAACTTTTGAACGTCCGAGTTGGCTGCCTCTACCCACTTTTAGTCCATAATACTCAGATTTTCTGTGAAACCACGCCCTCTCTATCGGTCTAACTTCAGATAGGTAATGATCTCATTTCCACTCTATCCTTGCATGCCTCTCATTTTTGTTTTCTGGGTTATATTTGTGTGCCGTTTAACCTCAAACATGATAACATGATAACATTAAGGTTAACACGATGATGAGGACGCGTCAGCATCGACAAGACCTACTTTTGGGAAGTTGATAAAAATATCAACTGTTTGGGCGGTAGGAAATTAAACCGTACAAACACTACAGCGTGCTTTAATGACACGTATGCCAGTTGCTTTGGCGTACTTAATCCCGAGTGTGCGCCATTTAAGGGAAGAATCAAAACCAGTACGCTTGCTATCTCCCAGAATTTTTCGAAATTCAGTAAAGTCTTAAAATATATTTTCCGTTACTGCAAGGCTATTGCGGTGGCACCCGAACTACCCCGTGACATCACCACTGTTATTTAGGTTTTGGTAATCTGTGCTCCCATTTCGAAGTTTGTGCAATTCATGCAGAAAAATTGGAGCATTTGACTGCATAAACCTAAAATTATTAATGTAGCATTTTTAATGGCTGTCAATTAGTGGAGGACGGCCCTAAATTACTCTTCACCTTAATGCTCGAACTGTTAATGCATCTTAATTTCCGGAACCCAATATAAGTAATTTTTATCTATAACATGTAGTTTCACATCTTTAGGGAGTGGTTCCATTAATGTACATCCAGCTTGTACACTAGCTGAAGCTTTATTTTGGATATTTAGTTTGGAAAACTAGTTCTACAATATGCAATAGCTATAATCATTACTTATTAACACATAGGAAACGTTAATGTATTTTTATTTAGTGTTTAGTAGTTGTGGTGATAGAAGCTGTGTAGCAGTAGTGTAGTGATGATTTAGATACAGCAAGTGTTACTACAACAAGATGGCGCCCAGATGTTTGCTGTTTATTGGGTGGTAAATTTTTCCATAACACCCAATTAACTGCAAAAATCCGGCGCAAATACTAAATACAAGAATTACTCAATCAAATAGTGCTTCATAACTAGCCTTAATTAAGAGAAATCAGGGCGTGTTTTATCTTACCCTTTCTCTGTTATTCTAAACGAAATCCTATCGTTGGTAGACCAGAGCCGAAACCTGGAGTTAGAAGCCTCGCTATGCCATTCGTGATAATCTCAAAAGCTTAAGCACAACGTGACAATTGGTGCTTATCGCTCTACGCCTGCATGAGAGACAAAACACGTAGGCCTAAATGCAGCTATTAATTGCACAGTGATAACCTATTGTTTGCGCTAATCTCGCATAGCCTCCTCCGCAAACCGCAGCAGTTAAGGTGAAGATATTGAATTTCCAATACTAACATTTCGAAGATAACTTATAATTAAAAAAAACTGTAGTTTAATTTTAAGACATTGAAAATGTTGAAAAAACACAAGTAGCGGTACAATATTTAAGTTAGGCTTTGGAACGAACTCTTACTTGTCAAAACGTAACGCACTGATTATTTTTATTGTTAGAACTAAACAGGCAATTTAGAATTATATGAAATACGGAAGGCACTAGCATTAGGTCAATTTTGCGAAGCGAAAAGTAAATTTATCAGGTAATTTTTCATACAATTTCGTTTGTGGATATCGTATGCCTAATAATGTGCACTGAACGCTTTTCTTTCAAATTTAGCGAAAATACCAAGAATGTTGCAGCTTAAAAAGGCGGCCCAACATAAAAAATTACACATTTTTGCTTCTAATTGTTATAATCGCTAGACGTGTTTTCCGTTTTATAATTTCAAAATGTGCCGTTTATTTATCAAAATAAATAAATTAAATTGAAAAACCGTTAAGCAACCAGCAATGGAAGATTGCATTGCAGAGAATATCCTTTCTGGCTGTTACGAAAGATTTTTTGTTTTTTTTCTCTAAAATTAACAAACACAAAAAACTGAGAGCCTATAGTATACGACGAATGCTACATTGGGGAAAGTAAATTTAGCAATTCTAATAAGCATTTGAATTTAAACTGTAATTTTTTCATGGTGGGCAGACAAATATTGATAATATCAAATTTGACCTTCTTGGAAATGCTGCAGAAATATTAGAATAGCTAATTCTCTTCATCAAGTGACCGGTGTCAATCAATTGCAAATCAGTTGTCGCGATCAGGTTTTCCTATTAAAGGTTTTCTATATAAGATATATTTATTTAAATAAAATTTGCATGTAAAACCTGTTCGTGACTGTACTGATTTCTTATATATTTAAACTGTACTGACAATGATGAAAATGGTACGATTTATCGGTAACCGAAGTTTTATCAGAATTTCTTTTCGAAAAAGTCGCTGACAATTACCGAGATATACATCTCGCTAAACACTCTTAAAATGCTTTTAGTATTCAAAAGTTTTTTTAAAAAGTGACATAATTTCACTAATATCTTGTCTAAATATTTCTAATAAACATTGGTTATTAACTAATATTAAAAAGGAAACCGAAGAACAAGTTAAATGATTCTAATTAAGCGTCACCCAAGACCATTGTCCTCATGACAGTATTTTGCGAATCAGATTTTGGTTAAATCCATCAGGTCATTCGTTTAAGATTGCTTTAAAATAATAAGTTTGATGCAAACGGAAGTTTCAGCCAAAAAAAGGCACTTTATTTAAATTTCCTCATTCTGAAATTTCGTCCACATTTTCAACAACAAGGTATTGTTCATGCTATCATCATTCAATGTTTTTGGGAGGGGTATGGCAGCACTGACAATGTGTTGGGTGAATGGTGAAGACAATTCAGTTTTCCACAAGAAACGAATAACCCTTTCACACGACTCCGGAAATGCCGACATCTTCTTCAGCAACGTTCGCAACAATTTCTGATGATCTTCTTGATTGGGACCCTGACAACCGTTCTTGAGGTTTAAACTCACTTCCTGGAGCACTTGGTTTAGACGTTTCCAGTTACATCCGCTATTGAAGTTGTAGGCCACGCCCAAGGCCCTTGATTTCGACAGAAAGTCCCCCACTGATTTTAGGTGGGGTAAGATGGGCATCAGGTCCCATCGTAACGTCCGAAGCAAAAGGTCGTTTCGGTCAACTTCCGTTTTGACTTTGACGGCCATCTTTGAAAACTTAATGCGTTTGCTCGCTTTCGATGTTTTCTGGTTTTCACCATCTTCCAAAAAGTTAAGGATTTCAGCGGCTGCATTCCTGATATCCACCGCAAACTCACTACATATTTACCACAAAAAAACACGAATATACATGTAAATACGTGTAATAATGTTCTGCTATAATTGCACATGCAAGTAAAATGCGTTTTACATGCAACATGTACTGCACGCATGTCTTAACGCCAATAAAGTGATTGATAACATTTACAAAAATGTTATATTGAAAATGTATATGAAATGTACAATGTATATTGAAATCGTTTTCAATTATTGATGGTAGACAAGAATTCGTAAATTTAGGATTTATGCCTGTATCTGCCTGCCAACTGGAGTATACATGTACAAGTTCTGCACTTACCATGCATTGCATAGTTTTGTAAATATTATTTAAGCTTGACCGAGAAGAATGCTTACCATGAAAAAATAATGATAATGATAATAAGTCACATTTTTGCTTTAAATATTCATCATAATTGCAAAAGAAAAAAATTCCGTGTGGAAATTGATATTTTTATGATGCAAAAAAGTTCCGATTATTTATAGAAAAAAAATAAACGTAACCGAGGGAAAAATAAATAAAACAACGTTATGCGACTTTCTAGTTTCTAATACGGCTTTTTTCTTTTAAAGAAACCCTGAAGATGTGCGTCGAAAGTTGCATGATGTTTTTTTTTAAGTTTATTTAATTTTTCATAAATTAACGGAAACGGAGAGCCTAGTGAACAACCAATTCTATACCTAAAAATTAAATTTAGCAATTATACTATTATACTACTGTAAACATTTTTGTATTTTTTTCCATGGTAGGCACCATTTTTGGGTCGATGCTTCTATACTGACCGAAACTCCTCAAGATTTGCGTACAGTCCATCTCTGATGGAGTCCACTGTGGCGTAGCTGTTGATGGTGTAAATACCCATGTCTCTTAACTTGGACGGCAGCTCTTCTACCAACGTGTCCACGACACAGCTCTGACCAGTGGTCACTGTGAGCAGCCTGTTTTTCACGTGAAAAGTTTCCAGTGTTTTTAAGATTCTGGTGCAATGCTCTTGGGCCGAAATCTCTGGGTAAATGTCCAAGATGACCAGTGGGCAGTGTCGCATCCTGGCCTTTGACATGCTGAGCAATCCATAGTTATCTTCTTCGTCCTGTGATGCCATGTGTCCATCACTGTCACTGAGCTCCTCGTAGCTCACCTGGACAGCGATCTTGGGTCGGTCAGCTATTTTGACCACCTCAATGATCAGGTGGAGGCCACCGTCGTGCTTCTTCAATTGTCCGATTATCTCGCGTTTCATGGACGTCACGAGCGTCTTCACCGCACTATCCACCGTGGCGCTGTTAACTTCCGGCATCAGTTGGGCCACCTGAGGGTCGTTGAAAAAGTCCACGAAGTCAGGACGAGTTGAAAGGATGCGATGAACTGTTTCCTGAATACGATTTCCAATGGTCAGCGACGGATCAGCATGACCGCTGTCGTGTTCTTGCAAAACTCGTCGGTTGAAGTACTTTGGTTTCGAGCACGGGTTGGATTCCCAATTAGCAAGTGGACAGTGGCAAAATTCTGTCGAAGCCATGACGTCACTGCGTTGCAGTGCCATCTTTGTTAACTTGATGGTCAGCAATAAACACAATATGGGAAAATAAGAATAAAGATTACTGAATATATTTTTTAGATAAGGCCATATATGAATGCCTACTTGGCCGTATATCTGAAATATTTCATTTTCTAAATAATTCTCATTACTACACAGTTCCCTTAAGTAAATGTAAAATAAGCCAATATAAATAAGATTTCAAATTTACTATAAATTACTGAATTATATTTTCCAGATAGGCCTATGGACATGTATGGTTATATGTAGGAATGTAAAAACATGGACGTATACGTGATTATGAATGGACAATCATGAATTTGGCCATATGGGTCTGTTTGTGGCCAATTTCTGGTCTAACCGTACATGGAAAAGGTCCATATTTGCTTTTTCCACCGGATGAGGAATTCATTTCTTAAACTGGCATGAATAGAATGTTAATATAAAGTGTCTAAAATAACTTTTGAGTTATTTTTATTAATGTGGAAATCGCATTTTGCTATAAAACGTCGAATTTTTTCAAATATATTTGCTAATATAATTCAAGTTTAAAGTATTAAGAATTTAAAAACCACAGGTCTGTTTAATAAAAACTTAACTGAACCTCATTTCCAGAAATTTTTTATAAAATAATTAATCCCTTATTTTAAGTGCCTAGTGAAACTGTTCTCATTATATAAATGTTCAATTAGAGCCATTTGCTGTACATTTTGAGCAACAGAACAAATAATTGTTTTTACTATAAATTAAGTTTGTTAAAAAATCTTGATGGTTAACGTTTGGTTCCATGCGTTAAGTGAATATCTTAACAATTGAAAATATTGTGTTAAAATTACCCAATTCTGCTGTTGAGTATTTGGGAAGGGGCAAGCATGTTCTTCCGGTTTTAAAGGCTTCGATGAGTTGCATTCATCCATGGATGACCACTCATCGTTATCCCTCAAACCAAACTTGCATTTTCGAATGGCCATGCTTTGTCTTTGGTCCTACATTCATGTTAATCGTTTTATCAACTTTTCTGTACAATTACACCACTACATTTCAATCAATGGATAGTAGATTGTCCTTAAGCGATCAATATTCGTTTTCTTTGGATCTTGTTAAAATTACACGCTTTTAATTTGAAATGATGGGGTTTCTTTCGTAAAGACTTTATCCTGCCGAAATTTGCATGTTCAAGACATGTTTATTAAAATCATGCAGTTCAAACTGCGTGACAATGAATTGTTTCATTATTTAATATATGTATATTATTAAATTTATAAATTTGGAAAACATGAAGTCATTAGTGATATGCTAATGTCCTGTGAATTTTCCACATGCGGTACTTCCTCGTAGGATAATAATTATTTAAGTCTTAAAAAGTGTTCAATTATGGGGGTTAAAGTTAACCAGAGTTTGGTGCAACCTACTCACGTTGACTCCTATATTTTGACGATGCTTATTTTCCAAATGGCGCCACAAGTTGGATGTTGCTGTTTTTTCACCATAAGTCTAAAAATAATTCATTAAAATTCATAAAAATAAGCGTGTTTAAAATATCTGAATTGTATCTGAAGTTATGTGGCCATGCAAAGATATAGATTTCCATTGAGATATTTTTTCGGCTTATGAGGTTAATATTACCATTGTGCAATATTTGCATTTCCATTTGGTCAAGCGACTCTCAACGATGCTCTCGAAATGCCTTTTGGCGTGACTGGGCGGACGTCGAGGCTTGGACGGACCATTGCTTTCCTCCATGAGTAATTTTTAGGTGAAGCTTTTATGCAAGCCTGAAAAAATTCAATGTAAAATTTGAGAATTCCCAAAATACCGAAACTTAAAAAGAACTTAAA
Organism: Rossiulus vilnensis; assembly: GCA_034700785.1. NCBI lineage: Eukaryota > Metazoa > Arthropoda > Diplopoda > Julida > Julidae > Rossiulus > Rossiulus vilnensis. Next base: position 2,589 of record JAQIXS010001992.1, on the reverse strand, counting down.
AAATGCTGCGAAATTATTTACTAAATTTCATGAGACATCGATGTTTGAAATATTAGAAGTTATTTTTCGCATGAATAAGTTTTAAAAAAATATTAAAAAAATATGATTGTTCCGAGGTCTAACAATTAATGATAGATGCTTATAAACAGTCTTCAAAAAATGTATACCTTTATACCTTTAGGTAAAATTGTAACGTTTTTGTACTGTAGTTATTTTCACAGTTTCAAAATCGCATAGTTTTGTTGTTTCCAATCCATTTTTGACGTTTAGTTTAAATGCAATTTACAATTGACAACTTACCCAATATGTGACGTTTTCCTTGCTTAATTTTCGCAAAACGTTAACTCGTTTCTAAACATTTTCATTCGGAGGATTGTTCTCCTTCGCCGCAGGCCATACGTTTGTTTGTAGTTATGATAGATGTACCGTTATCGTTATATTATCGAGCGTGTAATTTTGGGTTTCCACAATCAGCTCCATTTAACGGCTCCAACTTCCCTGTTTGGTGAAATCCGACCAGTTATTGGTCGCAGATATGCCTGCATGATTTCCAGTAGAAGGAAATATTATCTCATGTTTATGTGACATGTATCTAAAAACAGCTAAAACATGTACGTTCAACCCTTTTTAGTGGTGTAAAAACCTTGAGCTAAACAACAGCATGATGCAGTTGATCTGCTGTTGAATGCCAGTTAAAAATATACTACGTAAATTCATTTTATTGAGGTAAGGGGAGGGAAGTAGGGTGAAGGAGGATCTACCCCACTATGGCGAATTTTTTCTATTTGGCTTCACAATTCTATAGTAACTTGCGTGAGATTATTTTGCACTGAACCCTAATATGGCAGACCGATTTTTTCAATTTGGCTTCAACTTATCAAAAACATTACTTATATTCAAAGGCAGGTTTTTTGAATTATTTTTAGTCGATGGGAGAACCCTGTCAAGAAAAAATAACATGAAAAACCTGGGAAGATCAGAAGTTTATTTGACTAAAGCTGTGAAAGCCCTGCCATTCGTAAAAACTAATTTCTTTCGATTCAGGTGCATGGGAGCATAAATTGAATGTGGTGCCATCTATGGCTATACAAACATATTTTTGTTATATAATAAGGAAACCTGAGGAACTTTAGATAGGTATAATAATCAAGTAGATGAAAATGGAATAAAAACACTATTACCAAAATAAATTAAATATTGAAGAGGTTTCTTTCAATTAATATTATTTCTTTCTGTCCAAAATATTGTGCTATAAAATTTACAATATATTGCTGAAATTCTGTTGATTTCATCTACGTATGTATCCAGGTTTGAAACAGACGTTTTTTAAACCGCTTGTTACACGTTCACATGATGCAGGAACATGTCATAATTAATTGCGATTGTTTAGTTCTATAGGGTTTTAAAATAAAAGCATCATTTTACCATTTTTAAATAAGTAACTGACATTGTACACAAACATTTCGTTTTCTTTTGAATAACGTTGATTCGTATTATTAAATCATGTTTACGTATTTAACACGACCGTTTTGCAATAATGATTGGAATCGATCAAGAAATAGGTTTCTCGTGTAGTGATTTTTCTACAATTTTAAATATAGTACATGCAATCATGTTTTATTGCTGACGAATAATTAATATATTTTTTAACACAATCATTAGTTTAAATCATTGCATTCTCTTAAGCATGGGATGATGGGTATTGATTAAGATATACGTGTAGCATTGGGCGTTGAAATTTGACCATAGCATGAAAATCTGACACTTAAATGACATTTTTAAAACAAAGAAAATGTGCTTCGATTTGTTTCGGTGCTGTATTGAAAAGAAATTATGATATTTATAACTGCAAATTAGTGTTAGTAATTCAGCTTTGTACAATAATTTTAACTTGTATTTACTTATGTCTTATGATATCGGCGCCTTCTCCATCGATACATATCTAAACGTGCTACTATTGCTAAGTTAAAATTGACATTATGTCATTATGGGTAAATGGTTTGTTTATAAAGTTTATTATAACAAAAAATGAGTATATATACCATAGGTTTCCATAATTAGGATAAGTTTCCAAAAATTCTACGGTGCATATTTCCATATTGAAATAAAATGTGTAATTACAATTAAACTTTTAGTTTTAACATTAGTTTAAACTACAGTCGAACCTCGATAACTCGACGTCCTATAAGTCGAATAATCCGCTAACTCGAACTTTTAATCAAGTCCCGAATCATTTCTATGCTTTTCTTTAAAAAAATGTCTCGATAACTCGAAGTGAACATCTTCTAAGTGGAAGATTTTGGGATAGATTTCCCCGGTAAAAGGGGAGGTTGGGGAGGGTTGACTTTGGAGAATGTAGGGGGGAAGAGCACCTGGGAAATTGGGTCCTTTCCGGCGTGTAGAAAACGCCGAAAAATCGGGGGAAAAATGCATAAGCTGTATAGGCTTTTCAAGAAGCCATAAAAATCGGTCAATGGAAGCAGGTATCTTGGCAATTATTAAAGATTGTTAGTTAGCACACCAATGGTTAATTTGATCAGGAGATTTGTGGTTTGTTAAGACTACCATTCAAATTTTTGGGATGGTTTC
>JAQIXS010001991.1:0-25381 GCA_034700785.1 Rossiulus vilnensis | reverse complement strand
AAAAGCTCGAAAACAGCAACGACGACATGAATATACTGCATTTTCATAACTTTAAAAATGCTATAAATGTGTGATGCAGAACATAGTGGAGATGGGCAAAAGTCAATTGCACATTAAATGAGAGTATCATATTATTTTTGTTTCGTTGACCACAGGAGTGGGATCTGTGCTGGAGCAATAAGAGGAACCCCTTAAAGCTTTCCTTATAAGCTACCCAATCTGGGTTTACAGTGCTTATTTGGGCACTAAACACTTGATTTGGATTTAAAACAAAACAAGTTCGATTTAAAAATATTTCAAAAAATCATAAAAACATGCCGGATTCGAACTCGTATAAAAAAATCTGCCCCCCAAAAAGTTGCAAAGCTGATGCCTGAAGTGGGGGCAACCCCACTCCAGGCTCGTTAATATGATCCGCAGACCACACGCTCAGGTACAGGGAAGCCGTCGATGCCCCCCTGCAATGGGGAACCCCAACCATCCCATCTACCGAAGGGGTTCTTACCGCTCCGGGTGCGCACCAGGTCTGCAAAACACCCTTCTCAGCAGTTGCCCACCTGAGCTGAACGAGAATAAGCGCTTCCTATCTGCTACTTCAACTTGAAAGAGAAAACATTTTTTTAAAAATTGACATTTCAACGTGTGCAAATATCGGTTATAATTTCGTGAGTATCTGGGCAAAATTTCTCCAAAAAATATTCACTCTAGGCAAAGTTAATGATATTATACCGATTTTTTTTTTCTCTGAATTCTTTCCACATTTATTTACATATGAAATTTCCATACATTATGCTTTGCATAAAAAGCCACAAGTATGAACAAGAAAAATGCGAAATTCATAAAATGATAAAAATACAGGAAATAGAAGATGTTTTGCTAATATATAGGATAATTACTGGAAAAAAATTGAAAAATACCATTTATAGGATGTCTGGGATGCCTGCAAGTATCTTAAGTAAATATGTGGGCATTTTTTTGGGTAAAAAAACCCAATGAAACAATTGGCATCCTAGTTGCACTAATTAAAGAAGTTTGCATTCTATTCTAATTCTTGAATATTGGGTAATCTGACACATAACACTGAGTTTTTGATACCACCACAAATTCTTCCAACGTTTTGCATACAACTGGATAGCTGTTCAGGGTTCCGAAAAACGAAGTTCCAAAAATGTATAATCTGTTTAAAGATTCATACCTGAAGTTCGCTACATCACCAGTTAGAATTTTATCAAACATGTATCTTTTCTAACACTTATAGGCAATACATATCCAAAGAGACATTCGAAGCTGACGATCTCAATAATGCAACAACCATCATGAATAAATGGCATCCCAAACTTGTTTTAAAATTCTATCATAACATTTTCAATGAAAAGCGAACTACAAAAAATGCTGCGTAGTTCCAACCAGAAATTCGACACTTTCGGAAAACAATTGAAACCGCAGCCAAAATGCAGGAACTTCTCATGAAATGTGGGAAGCAAATGTCAATATCAGCAGCATGATTTACCTGCACGCCTCTTCGGTATAAATAGTAATGTGACTACGCAGTGCTCATCCCAGTCACATGTCCGTGGTATGCATGGTCCTTGCAACCGTTCTTGGCCGATTTCGCATATGCCTTCCTGGCCAGAGACATCACGTACGCCTTCTGCTGGCTGGAAAGGCCGTCGAACGGCACGAAAACTCCGTCCTGCCTGGCCTCGTGTCCCCTCAGCACCGGTCTCTTGGGCTCAGAGATTTCGGCGTCCCAGATCGGTTGCACCGGAAAGCAAAAATTTCCGCAAATGTCTGTTTGGGTGCCCACGGCGGCTGTGGAAATGGGCTCACTACAAGCGTTGAGCTTGCGCTTCCTGGCCCGTGTTTTCGAATTTGTCTTGGTGCTCGCGGGCCAGTCGGGACGCCTGCAGCCCTCGAAAATGCACGGAAAAGCCCCGGGTTTCAACCTCCACAGCTCCAGCGCGTAGTGGTACACGGTGCCGTCGGCAAGCGGGATTTCCTTGTGCGTGACGAGCATGTCGTCTGTGAAGTGCTTGTGACACACCCGGTGCTTGATGGATAGCCTCTTTTCGGCCTTTGGGCAGCACATCCGCTCCCACTTGGCGAATAGGGCCGCGTCGTGCTTGGGCGGGTAGAACATGTGCAGATTTTGTGGCTCGTTCGGCTTCCGCCGGTACCCCGACTTGCAGCCGGAGACTATGCAGCTAGACATTTGCCTGCTGTAAAATGGAAGAGAAGCCGTCGCTGCACAATTGCTCGTACAGTAGTTCCCAGGATTCCCCTGTAAATAGTTTTTAACTTCCCAGACGTATAACCAGTTTTTGATTAAATTACCCCGACCAGTAAAAAGGCAAAGATATGACATGCAAATGCGAGGAATGCTCTACCTGGAAATTCAAACAAGCATGTTTTTTTAAATTAATACATCCATCAGGTACAGGGTTTAGTACTTGCTAGTTTTTGGAAACAATTTCCCTTACCACTGAAAGTACAAAAATTTGAATACTATATAATCTAAACGGGAATTCCATATTTCTGGTGTTATGTTCACATACAGGGGGACTGGTATCTACTGGCCGGCTTACCTTATGACAGTGAACCTTTTTGCACCAAAGATGGGTCAGCACGCCATCAAGCAAAACCTTGAAAATAGAAAGTAGAAGAAAATAACAGAAATTAAATCGATTCGCAGTTATTCCTATACAAAAACTATGCATTTGTAACTCAAATGCATTTGTAATAATGATAAATAATAATAATAATAAATAAATAAATAAAAACAGTTGCAAATACCTGTTTTAATCATCAGCATCTGAGCTGATATTACACGAAGGCAAAGGAACTGAAATCTGAAGATGAATTCTAATTATTACACGAGCTGAATGCATGCAAATGTTCCAACAATTGCAAACTTCAACAGTATTCAAAATTTATTTTCTTTCGTTTCATTGTATCAAGTAACTCAATTATTTGTAACATTTTATGTCTCCCCTATCACATATTAAAACGATAAATTTCTGATCGAAACTAAACGGATTTGAATTTAGGATCGTCAAAACAATTATTTTAAGTAGTCAGTGTTTCAGCAAATTTTTTTCTCTTTTAAGCAGCTTCCAAAGTCACATTCAATTCATTTTTTTCTGATAATTTCGTCGGTTCACACTATAATATTTCATTGCACTTTGTGATACAATACCGGATCTATACCTGCTAATGAGTCACATATTCAAGGGTACAAATATATATCTAGTTAAATAACTATAAACAGTTCACAACTTGTTGCACAGCGGGTATCGACTGCAGAGATCCCTAAAATTTTTCCTGTACGATTCCTCGAATGTCCGCACATTCAGATGTCATGTTACCTTTGCGACCTTACTGATTCTTCGCAATCTTTAAAAACATCGTCAGTTACGAATTTCCGTGGTAAGTGTGATCTGCACTGCCTTCTTCAGTTTGTAAGGACGACTTCCTGGCAATGGACAGCAAGTACTTTTTCTCCCTGCCCGTTAGCCCCGTGAACGGCACGAACACTCCGTTTGGCACTTTCGCCCTCTCTTGAAGCACCGCCCTCTTGGAGTTGAGATTTTTTGACTCCATATCACGCACGACAAACCAGTCCATCTCGGTCTGCGTGCCCACAGCGGCATTCGCTGGTGGGCTTTCCTCGATTTCCTCATCGGCGCGGTAGCCGCACATTTCCTCAACAATCTCGGAGGCTGTTGAGGAAGCGGGATCCTGCTCAGCTTCGCCTATAGCATTTGCACAGACGGATTTTTTGCATCTACGCTTTTCGGAGGGCTGTCCCGTAGTTTCCGTGCCTTCGGCACTCCTGTAACCTCCACGTGAATTCCGTTTCTGATTGGTACCTGGCCCGCACCCGTCAAATATGCACGGAAACGCGCCTGGCTTCAACCTCCAGTACTCCAATTTCGAGTGGTACACGCAGCCGTCTTGCAGGGGGATGTTCCTCTGCGTTATGAGCATATCGTCCGGAAAGTGCTTGTGGCACACCCTGTGTTTCGCAGACAGCTTCTGGCCCTTGGACCTGCACAGTTGCTCCCATGTGGCAAACAGGTCCGGGTCGTTCTTCGGGGGGTAAAACATATGCCACTTCTTGCCCTCGTTCGCCTTGGTCTTGTAGCCCGACTTGCACCCAAACACGATGCAGCTGGACATTTGCAGTCGATGTTGGCTTCTAAATCGAACTCGATTGGACAAAACGATCGCTGAATTGCGGTATGTGCCTTGTGTGGAAAGCTTAAAAGCTGGTTGACTAAACAAGCTGAATATGTGGTATAACGGTCAGTTTCTTTGATGACAAGGGTACATAAAACAATTTTATGTTGACATCTCAAAATTTGTTTTTCAGTTGCGGCACTAGTGAAATACGTGTGCGATATAGTCATAAGGTCGCAACGTATCATTTATTAAGTCTATTTATAGAAACGAGATTGACATGCCAAAACATACTTGAAGCAACCGGGAGTAAAACTTCATGAGTATTGCGACGGCAGAATTCAAACTGCAATCCGAAATCCGCTTCGAATGAATAACCATTAGTATTTGACATAGTCTATTAAAGGAATTGGATTTACAGCTTTTACTGCAGCACTTTTTCAACCTGTTTATGTTTTCGAAAGAAAAACAATCCTAATTGCCAGCAGTCCATCAGTAGTTACGCTTACCGAGTAAAACTGAAAGCCCAGCGACGTCACGTACACCTCATTCTTCGCTCTAGCCTGAAATGGAGAAATAATACGAGCAAATAAACTGATAATTCAGCCCGCGACAAACTTTAACTTCAAAATTGAAAGTAAAATGAAGATGGAACACGGACATACATTGCAGCTGCAGCACGAACATCAGCGCCATTAATTTGCATCGATCGACTACATCGAAATATCGATTCATCATCGATGTTTGGCGCGGAATACGAATAAAAAGAATAATTTGGGAAATTCATAATTGGTAAAAATGAATGTGAACTTTGCTGTTAATTGTTCGACAATAAAAAAAAAACTTCACATGCCATTTTATATACTAAAACTTCAAATGTACAGTCATGAAAAGTAAAGAAAAATCAATTTAACCATTTTTAAATGTTTGCAGATTCCTACCTAATTTGTCAATGCGAAAATGCGATTCATTTATCCCATTTTAACTGAAATATGCATGTATTTTCAAAACCTTCTCGTGGAAGCAATAATCGTTAATTACTTCAAGGGCCAAATCAATGATTTCTCAAATAACAGTACTAGAACTTCTTGACTTTTAGCATTTAACGTTTTATTTATAATTGCTTCAAATTCCTTACAATTTCTTTATTAGATGTCACACCGAAAATTTATTCTCAAATTCCCTGACTCTCAAAGTTTTGGACAAAAAATTTTGGTTTTCCTCGAATTTTTCGAAATGCTTGGGGGGATAAAGTGCAAACAACATTTTGCCAAATACTGATAGTCTATTTATTATTTTAAAAGCTGACAATTTCTCACAAACTAAAAGCAGTACTGTAAACAATTAATCCAAAAAGAACTATGGATTAGCTCCGACTTTTCCTTGACTTCTCCATCTTGCTCTTACTTCCCTGGCAATTCCAGGTTTTCCAGCTCAGTAGGAACCCTGCTTACTTTCCTGAGCTGCCCAAAGATTGCTCCAAAACCATCAAAATAAACGACCACCATAATTTACCGACTTCTCAAAATTTCAACGCCTTCTATTACTCTTCAGCGATTTCAATGACCCTGTTCTATTTCGTGCTCTTATTTGAGCAGCGCAAATAATTTTTTGGGTGGACAAAAGCAATTAATTCACAGTTCGAATGCAACAAAGGTGGCAGTCCAGCAGATGGTCAGCGTGGCCCAGCGACCAGAAATCGGGGTTAAGGGGGCAGGACAGGACAGCCGGCCATTGGTCAAGGGGGCTGGGGGCCAGCTGTTCGCTTCCGGGGCCGGTCGAGGGGCCATTGTCCGGGGGCCCCCCTCGAGGGGCACAAAAGGAGCTCGTAATTCGCCAGATTGAATAAGGTCCGTTGTTCGCTGGTTAAAACCGTAAATTACGACTTTTATTTCAGCTGGGAACCCGAAAAACCCGGGGTAAGCCGTCGATGGGAACCCGAGGCACCAGAAAGGCCTTTGAATCAGGGCTTCGTTTGTCTCCGCATGCACACACCACAATCGGGATGCAAATAAATCAAGAGGGGGAACCCGAAATCTTCGATGATTTGTTTCTCACCTTTACACCGAGCAAAGAGCCATTTTGGGAGCGTCTTAAAGAGTCCACGAATTGAAAACGTTTTCCAGATTTATAACGCGAAACGTAAGTAGCGAAAACGCTGAAAAGGAACAGAAAAAGAAAAAGTCTCTCGAAATTCGGTCAGGGGCGAAGCTCGTTTTGCCCCCAAAGTCCCAAGCAATTCGACCATTTCTTACAGTTTACACATCGAAGTTGAAAGGCTGGGTAGGACGGAAGTGAGGCCCAACCTAAGGCGCTCCCAACGGACCAGGAGGACCAGCACCCCCCACTCACATCGTCCTACGATGAGTTTTATGTTGTTATTGTATTTTTTTTTTCGTGTTCAATTAAGGTCGGTACAAAACGCTGCCCACCATGAATATATATATATATTTGATTTCACTGCTTCAAACTACATATTTAATTGCTAAATCTAATTTGCCCATGTAGAACTTGTCGTTCACGAGAGAAGGGGTTTTTTGAACGTTCATTTGAGGGTGCAATACTTGAGGGGCATACGACGTTATGGAAAAACGTCGACAAAAACAAGTTTCACAAATTCTCGCTTCCGTTATCGTAGTTACATGCCAGTGAACCACAGTCTGAACTCCTCGTTTGAACGAAATCAAATTAGAGGCATGAATGAGATTAATGTATTGAACGCTTATTAGAGACGCAATACGCGGGGCACATACGACGTTATGCAACCATTCCGCGAAAATAACTGTTTCACTACATTGTCGTTTGTTTTCATAACCCTGTTTGAACGAAAGTAAATTAGTGCTATGCTAGTTTTTTCCCTGTCCTGAAAAGTTCATTTTTGGGCACTTGATGCGTTATGGTTTGCTACCTTCACGTATGCCAATAATCCCCTCCTGCCTGCACGCAAACCATGCTAAGGTGGACATGAATAAAGGTTATTTCAGATAATACTATCAAGATTGGGTCCCTTGAAACACAACATGCGTTCCAAAATAACAAAAAAAACATGTTTCAAAAGCTAAGTTTCAAAACCTGGTTATTGAAACGAAGGAATTGAACGATTTCACTGCGCCGCTGCCCTTGTCACGAGAGAAGTGGTGCGTTTTGGACGTGAAATGGGGTGCAATACTGACGGCACATACGACGTTACGGCGCCTTTTACAGTCCCCAAGACTCAAAATGGGCGCAGTTTTCACTCCCATTTTAACTTTAAGGATCGATTTCGAGATGTTCAGTACGAAGTGGAAGTCATTCCAACTGCAACCTCGCATGCCCTAGGAGTTTTTGCGCGCGCCGGGGGGTCAACAGAGGTCACCGCTCATCGATTCGCGCGTCTGCCCCACATTCAAAGCGCGCCGCTAGGGGACGCGCAGTGACGTCACGGCGGCTTCCGGGAGGGCCTTTCCGCCACCCGTTCGCTAATTCGGTTCAATGATCCGCAAATAAACACCCTCAACCGACAGCGAAATATTGATCCGAGACAGGGGGCGCCACCGTCGACGCCGTCTTAGGGGGTCAGAAGTTCGAATGTGGCGCACGACGACTTGCGCAGAACAAAAAAAATTTAAAACCGGATAAGTGGATCATCGCTTGGGTCAGTCGTTTTGAGGTGGTCATCGAGTGGTCACCATCCGCTGCTTCGGGTCAAGCATCGACTATCGATCAATGGATTCACCCGCCCGCCCTCTGGCGGCGAGGTGCCCGGGCGGTTGCCCCGGCAACGACCAGCATCCCGTTGCTAGGGCGACGGAAGCGCTCGCGTCGGGTATCGCCATGGCAACGGGTCATGAACCCTTTCGACACCTGACCTGACCCAAATGGATGCTAAAGACATCATCACACATTTTCTTATAACAGCCACATTTACAGTCGAACCTGGATAAGTGGTATTTCATGGGACCCTCCCATTTATCCGAGTTCCAATGAATTGGGTCTCACTTATTGAAAATAAATAAACGGGGCACGACTGGGGAAAATAAATTTGGCAATTATAGTAACTATTTGAAACAAGAATATGGCCATGCATATGAAAAGGGGAAGGGTCCACACATCTTAAAGATTCTAGTTCTTGAGATATTGCCAATTATATCAATTAATGAAGTAAACTGACCAGGGAAAAAAAGGGAAAATTCATTTCAAGGGTCGTCCATAAAGGCCGTCCGAAGTTGGAGGGGGGTGGGGTTTCACCCCCACCGGACCATCGAAGAAGGACTAGAGGGGTCAGGAGCTTCTAGAGCCCTGGAGCCAATGAGAAGCCGGCGCTGGGCGTGGTCAAGTGAAAGAGAAGAGGACTAAACTAAAGGGAGGATTGTGTGAAACAAGAGTTGGAGTGAAGGAACTCGCTTTCTTTCGCCGCTTTCTATAAAGTAGGCCGGTCATCGACAGGAGCGCTGCTGGCTGCTCCACTAAAATAAAAAGGTGAAACTTGCGAGCTGAGAGTGTTTGCATTGTGTTCCGGGTTACGACGTCCTCCATCACGTACAACACATAGGCCTACCCCGAAAGTGGCCGTCCAGCAGCTGAAGCGGGCAACCGAATCCGAACGATCGTTGAGGATCGTTGATCCTCCACCATCAAGATCGCCCCATCTTACAAGGAACCACGGGGTCGTGAACTAAAACGAAGAATAGGATCGACTTATAACGGGAACACCTTGTAGAACGCACATGTTTACAATGCACTCGTAGCTATCGCCGTTGCGCGCTATATACAATGTACAATACAGTGTACAGACAATATATCAGCCATGGTGAAGTCGTGGTACCTTGGTTCTTATGTAGAGCCACCTTTCAGAACGGAAATGCAAGCAATTGAAGAACTTGTAAAAACGAATAGTACCGGTATACGAACACCTTTATGAAAAATGCCCAAGCAATACACACCTTTTAAAAACAAACATTTAGAAAGATGTGAACACTTTGAAGCAAAAATATTTAAAAACATGGGAACACTTTGTGAAAGTATTTAACAAACAAGAACAGCCTTAAGAACGAAAATGCAGAAAACGGCTGTACAAGTATGAATACCTTTTAGAAAGAACATTTGAAAAATAGGAGTATAGTCTATATTATTTCTAATCTAGGAATAGTTAATTATTATGTACTTTTGTAGAACAAATATTTCAAATAAAAAACGGATACTATAGCGAATATATATATATATAATATAAACACCTTTAAGAAATAATATCTATGAAATCGGAACGCCTTGTAGAACGAATACTTTTTAAGAATAACTTTTAAAATGAATACCGGTATTTACAAAATTGAAACCACTTGCATTATGAATATTTATAAAATATTATCCCCTCGTGCGTAAAACCGGAGTGTATAAACATGTAGGAACATCGTGCAAAGCTCAACTCGCCCGAGGCACGGTAATGAGAGTGCTAACGGAGAGCTGTCCAACAAACAGCTGAGAGTGCTCTCGCTTAAAAGGACCGAAATGATTGGAACCAAACTTCCGGTATAAATTTCTCCGCCTTGTCCTTGTTTTCAGCTCTATGCAGACGTCATTTCCGCATCTGAAACCATCCAGTGGGCACAGGCCATCTGAGATTAATCGTTCTCACCTCTCAGGTGGACAAGCAGCTCAAAACACAGGAAGGACCCTTTTCAAAACACGGAGGAGGGGGGACGTGGCGTTGGAAAAGTGACGCGTGGGTGTCGTTTTAATCGGCGTTTTTCGACATAAAAGCGGGCCGAAAGGCGAAACGCGTCTCGGATTTCGCACGAAAACGCCACGAAAATCACGGCGGGTCTTTGACCCCCCGCGCCATTATTCTTATTACTATTATTATTATTACTACGCGTAGTATCGCTCCTTTTTTATCTCCTTAGATAAATTGATGGTTTTGGCGAGCAGGAGATAAGCGCTTTGCCAATCCATCTGTTGCCTCTTCGGAACCCCGAACGAAAATCAATAGAACACTTCAGTTCAAAAAAACATTTCAACCTGCATGGATACACAGTAGGTGGATATGAATAGTTTTCGGATTTTTGTTTCACCGAAAAATATACATACATGCACATGTATTCACCCAAATGATTGTTGAATTGCTTCTTAATCTAATAGCCAGACGCTGTGTGGAATAAATTTTACAACTGTAAATTAGGGTTCGTGATAAAGTTTACTACCATCACGAACCCTGACCAATCAGGTAAATTTTCCAGAATTAATTCTGTAGCAAAAAACAAAAATACAACGATATGCATGCACATGGCAAACACGCAAATGACATTAATAACAAAGGTCAATTTCTTGTACGCCTAGTAATTTCTGGGCAAATGCATTTTTACCAGTAAAATTAATATTTAGAAACAAATTTAGTGTTGGTTTTTCTGCGTATCTCCAGCAATTAACTTAACTTGACTAAAACTGCTTCTAATGTAGGCAGGGCCGTTTGTCTATATTTATTCGACATTATTATTTAGACAACGCCGACGGTGAAAATTTGTCTGAAACTAGTTCATGGTTGTGAATTTTGGACTACATTCAGTATATAAGATATGTTTTATAAGCACTGCTAATCCAGGTAACACCGTAGGGACATTTTTTATAAAAATCTAAATAGGAAAGAAAATTATGCCTTTTAGTACTTAAGACAACCTTTTATTGGAATTGCCCTGACTTTCCAGGTCCGCATGAACCTTGTAAAATAGCTACATAAATGGTCAAACAAATATAACATTATATTATTTCAGATACGGCCGTTATTTATAAAAAATGCATGGAATGGGAAAACCTGAGCAGTAATAATGGAAGTATGTAAAACACGGCCTAATTGCCCAAATTAAAAAAATAACTGCAAATTATCTAAAATATCGGAATCAGGACATTTGATACTACCGAAATACGGTCTAAAACCTGCACCAAAACGAGAAAAAATATTTGTCAACAAATTGAATATTTTTTTCAAAATTTCGAATTTTTTAATTCCGCTCAAATTTGATTTGGACATAGCTTCTTTTTAAGCACTCGATGTGCTGATCATTATTTTGCAAACAGATTTTCTCTAGCCAGTGTAGTTTGGTTAAAATCTGCATTTGAAGTTTGGGGCAAAATTATCGTTTAAAGTTCCAAAAATTAAAATCGCTATAACTACTAAACTACTGCGAATTTCGCAGGAATAATTATAGATTCGTGATCAGGACATATCAATTAAAAAGAATAACATGGGTTGCTGAATTAATTATCCACCACTTCACAAATCTTTGCTGACGGTAGGGTACTAAATTGAATTGAATTGAATGATGCTGGTTTTTCTTTGGTTATGTTTTGGGCCCAATTTGCTACTGCAGGAAATTACTATTGGTCCACCAGTGCAAGATTGAAGACGTGATGATGTATTAAGGCGATGGAAGCTCCATGAAGATGTTAAGTGGTGTAATTAAGGTTCCAACTGAGGCTCGATCTAAGCTGCGACTTACTTTCGGCTCTGATTTCACCATCGATACGGCAAATTCCACTCCCGATCCATTGAAATAACAGATATTTCAATTACTTTTTAGAAATGCTACATTTATTTTTCCCAGTGTTTCCCAGTCGTCCACTATATAGGGTCTGAGGTAGTTTTCATAATTTGAAAATAGTCCTTTTATTTTATTATTATTTTACAAATAAAATGATATTTTCAAATCATAAACACTTAACTCAGGCACTAGTGGACAACCAATTCTACCTGGAGAAAAACAAAAATTCAGCAATCTTATTTTGCTGTAGTCTTTTTTGTGCATAATATGCATCCTTTTAACGCGGTTGCCAAACGCGGTCGATGGAGGTCGCTGTTTCATTTTCAATGGTCGCTGGTCGAGTTGAAACATTCCAGCTTTGTAAAAAGAGCGTCCTTTTAATTGAATATTAGGTCAAAAGGCGTGTTCCGTACCACCCACGCCCACGAGCCACCATTCCGTCCCGTTTTTTTAAGACTTTTTTTATTTTTATTTTTCCCCAAAGGCATAGTGAACCCAATCGAGGTCAATGGGAATCAGGAAGGCGGTACAGGGTGCTTCGTTTTCCAGAAAATCGCTTAAGACTGACCAGTTCCGTAAGTGAGGCATTGCTCAATTTTTACGGGTAACAATTACTCTGAAACGAAGTCGCAAGGACTACGGGATCAGGGCATCAAAAATTAATAACTTGAATTTCCCCAATGACATTTCACGTACACGCACTTTAAAAACAAAATTATTAAAAGATAAATACAACCTCTTAAACATTGTTCAATAAAAAAAAATGCAAACTTACTGGTTTCTTGACCAAACCATAAGCATTCTTTTCTCGCAAAGTTCTCCTACAGCAATTTGTACGATAGTTTCAAGCATGAGTCACACCAGAAATCATGCTTTTTATAAATAAATTCAACGAGTACTTCAAGGGCTTCAACGGCCTCATTCTTAATCACCGAATTTTCAAAGAATTTCCTGCTCTAAATTTCACAGGACGACTTTTGCAGACACCCCGTTCCTATACCAAGAGCGTGAAAAGGCCACTCTCTCCCCCCACCCACAAATAACAAAACAGAAAACTACAATAAAATGGCGCCGGATGCGTTTCCAACTCGAGGTCAACAGCTCGTTGTCAGCGTGACCCTTGCAGATGAGGGGTACCTTAAGGGGTGATCCGAAACCGTTGTCCTAACCACGCAATATACCTCTGCCTGAGGGGTGGGTGGGTGTCGGAATGGTTACTTTTTTGGGGCATTCGTTGGCGTGAGTCAGTGTCGGCCCTTCCATCTGCCGTTTCCGCCCTCCCTTTTGTGCCCGGGTTAAGTGCGCATAATGGGGGTCTCTTTCCTCTCCCTCCCCCTTAGGAGCCCCTCGCCCCCACAACAAGCGCGCTTCCTGCGCCCAAAGGTATCTTCCAGGGCATCTCCTAGCGCCTACCGTTATATTAGGGTCAATGACCCCTATCGCTTGTGAGCACCAAACGGTCACCAGAAAACCTGGCGTCCGGCAGGCCACGCCTCCAACCCCTCGCTGGCCACGCCCCTACGGACGACTTAAGTCAAGTCCGAGCCCTGAGGGAGCCTTCTCGTTGTCCGTAAGTGGCTCCTATCACGCTCTAATGCATGCGTTTAATTAGGCAAGGGGGTAAAATAACAAAACTACACCTTAAATTAGACATGCTGGCAGTTGCACGGTGCTAAGGCACTGGTATAGATTTCGTATAGGGCGACAGCATGTTGGTAATTAAGACACTGATGAAAATCGGTACATTAAGGATGTCCACCATGCAAATAATTACCCATTTTCGCTTCAAATACTAATTATCTTCATTGAGAAGAAAACCAGTATTCGGAGGTCGCACAACGGTTTTTGCTCCAACATTTTCAAATTATATATAAAAAAATAACTCAGTCCCAAGTGGACATGAACCGGGAAAAACTAAATTTAGCAATTATATAATAACTATGTATTTGAAGCAAAAAGGCATACTTTTGTTCGCAAGGTGGACATCCTTTTGGGTCGGGCTTAAATAGGTTGAAGTGATCGGTTACCTCCATGGGGTCAATAACAGGTGTATTAGCCTAGGTGGGTGAACGGTTAGTTGTTGAGGGCAGGCCGAACCTTAAAACTACAACGCACACAGCGTGCATTAGTTGAAAAATTGCTCCAGAGTGGTTCCTACCCTCGTAAATTAGCGCCCACGAGTGTCCCAAAACGTGTGAAGCGAGATTGCAAAAACCTCAGTCACCACATAGGCAATTGTAATAAGCAGCCTATTCGTAATTGGATCGCATCCCTCTGAAACCGAACACAAATTGTGCAATTTGAAATTGTCGCATAGGGTACTTCCAAAATTATCGGATTAGTTTTCGAGGTAGTATTTCATATGACACATGGCAGTTATTGATATTTGATGGGTGGCAAACCATAAGGTCGTAAGTGACCGACATTGCTGGGGCTGCTATGCATGTGGTGAGGAAGCAATTGGGACACCCCTTGGCCTTGTGGAGTTAAGATACCAAACAACGTGATGCTATTGTCAAGTATCAGTTTTTGGTTGTCATTACATGGCGATTTCTAGATATGATGGAAAGAGCAGAAAAGCATTTGAACAACAAAAACCCCGATATCCAAGTGGGAAATAACGAATACCATTAAAGCAAACAGGGCCTTGAACAAGGTGGATTTTGGGGGTGATGTCCCCAGTGTTAAAAAAGTTTCAGAAGTGAATTTAAAACCTGGACGTCAAAATGAAGGAAAGAACGCGCTGCTGGCCTACTTGCCTCAAGATAAGAGGGCGTTTTCAACGTCTATATGTGGTGCCATACGTTCGGCGCATACGACTGTTTGGAAATTTTTTTCACTACTCAGTGAAAAAAAAATTGCTTTTTGTTTAATTGCGAAAACTTTCGACGTCATAATTAACTTGTCGTTTGAGCGAAATCAGTTTAGTGTTAACTACATGTACAGCGTATATTTTTCACGAAACTATTCAGTTTTTTCCCTGTAATGGATACATCGGTTATTCACGTTCAAGATTTAATGTACGTGTTTTCAACTACCAGTACTCCGCTTGCAAAACTCGATCGAGTCCATCGCAGATAGCCGCTAAAGGGGATGCGTTTAAAAATAGCCCCTTGACCTCCATTTTTTTCAAAATGGCGGCATTTTATTTTTGTTTTTGAATCGAGGTTCGAATCACGGGCTTCCGGTAGGTCTGGGTGCAAACCAACCGCATTTGAAAGTTCACTGCAGCAGGGGTGGGCAGCGTAGCTTTTAATGCAGCCTCATGTGTAGTGAATCAGAAATAAAATTCGACACACCATGTAATTTTTAGGGACAAACCCCTTGGGATCAGCTACTGATACAGTATGTCAGCATCTTTTGGACATTTTTTGTTTAAAAATCTTTAATAATGATGTTAAATAATAACCTAAAGCAGAAAATTAGACAAATGAAATCGCAAATTGAAGAATTTTTCCAACATTTTTAAATGAAAATTAATTCATTAATATGCCTATTAGTAATTAACTCCACAGGCAGCACTTGCATATGAATTAATAGAATGTTTCGAAAAACTACATAATAAATCATAACATCCATATTGAATCATACACTGTATGTATATTGTACCTACATGTACATTGTAGGAAATATATACATGTATGCTGCATATTGTAATCAATAGCACCTACTGTATATAGCATCAATCAATATTCATGGATATTAGCATAACCTACTATACAAAATCAGTTCTAAATTGTTTGATTTAGAACTGATTAGAACTGATTTTAAGTGCTTATATTCATGATTTATGATCTAGGTTTTTGAAACACTTCGCCTAAGGTAATCTGCAACTAATAAGGTAATTTGCTTAAGTAATGGATTTTAAGTCAGCATTTTTATAAAAAGTTTAGAAACAATTACAAAAAAAATTCCTTCAAAATAAGTTTTATGAAAAATGTTACAAAACTAGGTGACGGTTAATTAACAGGCCGTCGTAATTATGTAAATTTGGCATGTATCATTTTGAAGTCTTTTCATGGCTTTAAACACCATGAACATACATTTTCTCAGATCCTAGTACATTTCTGGCCCGTGGGGGGCTGACAGCCTGGTAAATTTTTAATTCAAATTTCTCAAGCGTTTTGTAAAATTCGCCACTTGTGGCGATTGGCGAACATAACTCTACAGTCCACGATGTCAAGAATTAGAAAAAAATCAGCCAAAACCTCCGAGGAATTACACACTATGTGAGTATGTATGTCACAGTGTGTGACAATTAATGAGGCTTTCATTGGTTCCGATTTTTAGCGCACCGTCCCAGCCCTGGCTTATGCCCAACACGGGCCAATTACGCATCGGCCAGCGGGATCATCGGCCGATTAGCGCGGCGAATCAAGTGCTCGAAAACGCAGCCCGAGCCGGTGAAATAAATCGCGTAAAAATAAAAATCTATAAATAAGGTGACCTGCAGTAAAAAAAAGGGTAATGCACGTAAGCCTAACCTGACCCGCATTCGAAGCCGGCTTCTGGTTCGTTTCATTTGCGGAGTTCAGAAAGGGAGGCGACCGTAAAATGCTCCGCAACGACCGGGCAATTAAATCGCTTTTAGTAATTACGGTAGCTGCAAAATAATAATTAAATCGTTAAAAATATCCAGATTATACGCCCAATTTGGCCTAAACCGTATTTAAACAAATTCGGCCTGATTCGAAATTATGGAACGTCCCGGCGTGCACCGCGCGCAGCAGCCGGTTGCCAAGGCGACCGCGGGGGGAAGCTCGAGAGATCTCGTCCGCAGCCAGAGGGCGTCCCATAAACAAAGGAACAAATTAATCAGTACAATGAAGGAATGTTTAATTAAAGGCGCTTCCGGGTAATCCGACATTTGACACGCATGGAGGCGACCCAGAAAGGATAACCCCTGACCAGCATTGTTTCGCCAGTGCGACCCCAGGGACTTCCCCCTTCTAAATTCAAACACTTTTGATACTTGAGCTCGTAATCTGACAACTCAAGATGCTATTGTTATGACACGCCGTTTTTGCAGCTGTGCCTAAGTCACCATTAGACTGAAAGCTTAAATTTCACAAAGAACAAATGATAATAAATGACAAAATTAGCGAATGTAATTGAAAAATAGTGATAGGACACTTTCTGAACACTTGTTTCGTTCATCAAAAATGTGTTCATTGCTAATCAGTTATCGAATTAAAATCAACAGATTGAGCTAAATACATTATTTGTTCATTTTTTAAAATAATTATAAGAAGCATTTCTAAACAAAATAGCTGAAGAAAAATGCACTAATGAAAATCAAAAAGAAATAACTGCATTTAAAAAAATTTAAGAAAGTAAATAAGAAAAGGCATATAGCCTATATAAAACAAAAAAAACAATAGTTTAAAAAGTATCTCTAAACAAAATAATTAAATGCACTGAAGAGAAATCAAACTGAAAAGTTAAAAATTAAAAAATATGCGAAATAAAAGATTAGCACAATATTTTAAAAAACATTTCTAAAAATGAAAAATTCATTTCAGTAAATAAATCATTATATTTAAAAGCAAATAAATGAAACAAACGTTGTAAACGTATTTCTAAACGTAATTAATTGAAATTCACCGCAGAAAACTGAAAAATCCCAATAACAAAATGAAAATAGTTATAAGCCTATTTAAAATTAACATAACAACAGTCAAAAACAAAATAACTAGAACAGCTTAAATAAATCAGCCAAAACCAGAAAACAATGAAATATTTCATTGTTGCTCGATTTCTTCATTATAAAAATTCCACTGTTTTCATTAGCTATTTTATTTTTCTACAGTCAATCTTCACGTATTGTACATGTTTAGAATTACTTTTTTAAAATTATTCTGTATTCATTTACCTCCAAATACAATTAGTTTTATTATATAAGCACCATTCACTGAACAAAAAAATAGCTATGCATTAAAAAAAAACTCATTCGCATCATAAACATCAAGCAAAATAATTTCCGTTTGGAAATTAGATTCAATTTTCCGCCGAGTCCCCCTCGAGCAGCCCCTAAAGCGAGAACCCCTTGCGACCTGCAGTGAAGGGTCGAATCCAGGCCGAACCCCTTAAACAACCCCCCTTAACGAGAATTTCCACGAAACGCGTTTTCCCAGAAACCCTTATTACGAAATCGGCTCGTAAAAACGTCATTTGGGTTAAGGGGTTTAAGGGTAATAAAACCCGGGGCGCTATGGAACGGTTCCGTCGCACCTCAGGGGCCCGAGGGGGTGACGGTGGTACCTCATGAATAGGGGGAGGGGCCGAAGGGAAATGGAAGTGATTAAGGAAGAAAGGGATTAAGGGGAAACGCACTCCCCCTTAATGGCGGCTGACTTCTAAGAAATAAAGGGGGGGGGGGGGAAGTGACGTCATCGACATCAAGAGCCAGGGGGAGAAAGAGAGGATTTAACGACGCCCGAAGCAAATGTGGTCTTAGGTGTCAAGGCTAGCAGCTACTGCCATTTTCTTGACGAAAGATGAGCACAGTTTTAAATGCAAAATTGCACTCAATATAGCGGATTTCAAAGGGTGTTAACAGGTGTTAAACGGATATTTCCTCGAATGGTAATGCCTTAGCAACGGATGGTATCACAAAAGAAGGGACTTTCTGATTACGGTAATGCCATAGCAACCATCGGCGAGGGGCGTCGTTCAACATTGGTTTTTTAGGCATTTTCAAGTTCAGGGGAACTGGAGAGGTCGCGAGGCCGTTGGTCCTTCTGCCCCTCGGTGAAAGCAGCGAATGAATAAGGGGCCCTCTTAACCCTCCTTTATAAATATTCAAAAACCGGAGCATGTTTTTTTTTCTCGTTCCCTTTTCAGGCGAAGGGGACGGCCGGGATAAAGGGTTAACGGACCGTTGCGACCCGAGTCCAAGGGGGGAAAGTGAAAAGCCCTCAAAAAACGACCTGAGCGGGCCTAGGGGCCCGAATTCCCGCCGTCGCGATTTTCGAGAGACAATTGGGTGAGAACCTCAGGGCCAAGTCGTCTGGAATTTGTGGGCCGGGGGCCGGGGTACGTGAACTAGTGATCACGACAACGAAAACGGCAGAAATGTCCAGGGTTCCCTCAGAAAATAAAATGTTCAACTTCCCTGACTTTTCCAGTTTTTTAAACACCACCCTTTTCTTCCGAAATGTACTAAATGTACTAAAATGCCCTGTTCCGAGGGTTCGTACCACAATTTCCGAAATCATTTCCCTGACTCAGTGCTATTGCAGCTCTAGTAATTTCTGGGCAATTGCATTCATATCAATAAAACAAACAAAAATATTGCTATTATCAACAATTCCTCAGTACTTTAGAGCACTTTCCACTGGAAGTGCCAATCCAAATCGGCGAATACTCTCCAGTAATTCCCCGAATTTAGAGCAAAAACGGGATTTTCCCTTACAATATCACTGACCATTTTTTTCCATTACCTGGCATGCCCGTGAAAACACAATGTAAACCGTGCTATTAATCAATTATTGTATCTAGCATGTACGTATAAAAATGGATCACAAATAATGGTTGTTTAGTAAAAAGCATGGAAAAAATGCCAGCACTGACTATCATACGCCTTTTCAATTTCCCTGACAATTCCTGGTTTTCCAGACCTGCTTTCTGACGGCTGACAAAAGCGTGACGCTGACCACCGCTAGAGTTGATCGCTCTCGTTTGGCCCACATTTCAGCTTTTTCACGCTCTTTCGCGTTTTTCCCCCTGGGGGCGCTGGCGTCGCTGCCTTTTTTGTTCTACGGAGACCCCTGGGTGAAGTGAAAAGAGAGAGAGAGAGAGTGTGGGAGGGAGTCGCCAGCCTCCCCCCACGGGTTGAACGTACCCCCCCCACAATTCAGCACCTCCAGCAAAAAATCAAAACCCCAAAAAGATGCAGCCACTGAACTTAAAATGCGGGATAGGAAATGAAATCGGATTCTTCGGGCGTTTGACAGTTCGATTCGCTTCCGTGCCTCCGCCGCGCCGTCGACGCGAGACGAGAGGCATGCGGCAGCGCATGCAGCCTTTATTTACGGCGCTCTTTTAAAGGATTTTTGGTTTAAAAGCAAGAAATCACTTCAAATTAGAAGAAAAGCATGCGGTTTGTCAATTTACAAGACACGAAGGGAGGCATGCAGGAAATATGAGAGGCATGAGTCCTTACAGGTATATTTATTTTTCACCTTTTAAAATTAATAAAGAGGCATGCGTCCTTGCACGCACGATTATGCTTATAAAGAGGCATGCATCAAGCAAAACATGAGAGGCACGCACATTAATTTTTTATTTACAAAAAAAAAAAACCGAAAACGAGGCATGAGTCTTTACACGCACATTACCTTAACTTTTAAAAACGATAGAGGCATGCATCATATTTGCGTTTTTGATGCAAAATCATAGGAGAAGCATGCGTCTTTGAACGCACCTATATGTTTTACCTTTCACAAAGCGAAAAAGAGGCATGCATCTTTGCACGAAACATTGTTTTAGCTTTAAAAACGAAAAAAAAGTTTTGATTTCAATGCAACAAATATAGACAAACGTCAACCCCGAGGACGCAAGAGGCATGCGTTACGCCACGAATTCTTTGCAGGCTCTCACAGAACAGGTCCTTTCCCCTGGCGACCTCTGACCCCTTTCTCGTCCATTGTAAGCCACCTAAAATACTGACCCCCTCCCTTCGTCTTCCGGCACACCGGTGACAAAAAAAAAATTCACAAAAAAAATGATTTATCGCTTTTTTTGTCCAATATTTTTTGGGAACTTTTTTATCATTATTATATTTTTTTCGTAATATTCGGTGTGTTTCTATTATGCGTCAGTTGAATAAAAGGAGGGGAAATGAAGAGAATTTGGGGTCAACGATAGCGGCGCTCCACTTTACTTACCCCCTCTAAAGTGAGGGGCATTTCGAGGGGGATAAATTAAGGGAAAGAAGAAGAAAAAAAACGCGGAGGAAAGGGGCCCCTGAAGGGGATGACCAGGGGTCAACGGTCAAAACAATGGATTATGGAAGAAGGTTCATGGACCAAAATAAATACAGCGGAGAAAAACAACAAGCGGAAAATTGATGTTCGAATAAATTATCCAAGCATTGAAAGAAATTATCAAAGCGTTTAGAAATGAAGGCAAATTCGCTTCATGTTTATGTAAAATTAGCCACCAGTTGTCTAACAGTTGAGTGAAACTATTCAAACGTAAAGCAAAATTAGTGTCCGAATTGTTTAATTATCCAACAGGCAAGTGAAATAATTCACAATTTAGCCAAACGTTTTCACCAAATGGTTGACAATCTGAGCAAAAGTATCCGAAAAGTTTAAAGTTATTCAACAGTTCAGCAAAATTATCCAGAAATTCAGAAAAAATTATTGTCCAAATTGTCTAAAAGTTGAACGAAATTATGAAAACGTTTAGGAATTTAGGCAACCTTAATCAAACGTAGAAAGAAACGTTTCCAACATTTAAGCGAAATTATTCAACAGTTAAGGCAATGTCAACCAAACTAACGAAAATGCATGAAATTTCGAAGGAAATTGCTCCTATAAAAATGTTATAAATTTCGGCAAATGATGCCGACAAAATTGCCCTAAATGGCGTCAATTTCAACGCTTAAAATTGTGACTATTTCCTTTCACCGCTCGCGTAATATAACTTGGCTTATTATTGTGCATTTGCAACGAACTGGCCAGTGGTCATCGGTCGCCCCCTTGACCACTCCAACATCACCGTTGTCTTTATAAATAGATGACCAAAGGGGGAGAGAGCGAGAAAGAGAGGTCATCCACCCCTCAGGAGCCAACTGGGGCACAATCCCATTAACCCTGGTTTTAGCTCCTCCCTCTGCTCTAACACCAATTCTGTTCATCATAACACATTAGCACAAAATAAAGAAAATAAAACGAATAATATTTGCAAAGATATAAAATCAAAAAAGAGGAAAGATTCAATATATTGAAAACAAACCATTATTGCATTTAGTAGGAAACCAAAATTAAGGACAGTTTTAGATAACCCAATCAGAAAATCTTAATCCTAACGAAAAGCAAAATTTAAACTGACGCATAAATGCAAATACGTTTAGACATTGAACATTTTAAAATGAATTGATATGTTTTTTTTTTAAATATTAGGGAAAAACAAAGAAATTGTCACTAGATTTGTGATACCATGCAGTATAGTAACCTTTTCATTACTGAAATGTCGTCTATGTTATGTTTTATTTTGGCAAAAAAGACTGTATAGTGGGGGCACCAGAAGTATGAACAGAAATTCGAAGAAAGAATCTTCAAAAAAAAGTACACATTATCAAAAGGGCAAAATCAGCAAAATGACATTCCAAACGCGAAATTTTATTCCATCATTCCAACAATAATGTTAGATACTGCAGTCAACCAATGCGTGTTTCCGGGGGTGTCGTCTTTCTCAATGTGAAAGCGCGACACTCCCATATTTTTGGACGGCAAAAGATACAGCATCAGGGACTTGAGCATAAAGCCCAATTTAAACAATGTCACATTGGATGAACATCAGTAATGAATCATCCAAAGTGAAGATGAAAGTGGAATCGTTATTCTGAAGCAGTTTGCGTCTAAACACAATGGCACGCGATGGTCTTGCCATTGGAAAGCCATTTTTACGATCGACACATGATTTCGTATAAGAAAATCAAGAAATGAACGTTCTTTTAATCGGCTATGTTACGGAAACCATAGAACATTCTACTCCCCCATGGCAACGCCTTTCCAGGCTATTCTAAAACAGCCTTTTGAAAACGTCTTCACGTGCAAGCCCTATTTTCATCGTTCACTTTAGATGTTCACTGTCGATGAATCGAAAGTGAAAGACGGTCACTTCGGAAGATTCATCATCAAGATGGTCATCCCAACGGACCATAGTGCAAATTGGCCTTTGGATGCCGATTCGTGGCAATCGTGTACAACGTAGCGAGCCGAATCGAACGCATCTGGGGTGGTGGGCACTTAGGACGTTATGGTTTGTCCGCCGCTCACCATCGCGGACGATCGGAAGAAAAACCCCGACTGCGACTTCGCTTTTCCCCGGCACTGGAGGTGCGTTAATCCGGCGGCAGTACGAAGAGTTTATCGCTAGTTGGGGTTGCGGGGTGCAGAGGGCGCTGCGCTCGGCCCTCCCCGCCCCTTCTCCTCTTGTCCTCAATAACCCTGCTGCTGCTGGGTGCTTTTCGGAGGAAGAGAGAATAAGCCAGTCGCCGATTTCATTGCACTTTCGCCGCGAGTTCAGCGAGTGCGCGTCGCTCTCTCCCTGCTCGCAGCTCGGGCTCGCACCATCGAGTGGCCCTGGTGCGCGCCGCGTCAACTCTTTGGATTACCATCGTCTCTTGTCTCCGTGAGTGGATTAACGCCGATTAACGCCATGACGAAGGCGACGGTCATCGGCGAGCTGACGGTCATCGTCCCTTCTTGACCATGGTCCATCAGGGAGAGCAACGCGCCATGGCTCCCAGGTAAGCAGAAACAGAAATCCCAGCCGAAAATCATCCCCCTTCAGACGCCATCTTGTTGTTGGAAAGCGTCGCGCATGAAGCTGAGTGGACGAACTATTATTTATTTTTTTCAAAAATTAGCCACGAGTTTGGTCGAATGACAAATTTATATTATTAAATTGTTGAACTATTATTAAAATTATTCGATTTGTAAAATCTCATTAAATTCCTAAATTATTTTAAAAAATTATTAAATTTGTAAAATCTCGTATAAATTATTAAATTGCCCAATTAAAATTATTGAATAGTTAAAATATTGAAATTATTAACTCGCTAAAATACTCGTTATTACATTATTAAATTGCTAAATTATTAAAACTATTAAATTGCTAAATTACTATTGAAGTGATGAAATCGTTAAATTAAATGTACAAAGCATTAAATAATAATAATAATATAATAATAAATATATATATATAATGGGATATCGATCATGTGATTTTATCGTAGAGAAATTCAGTGAGGCAACTGGTAGCGCCACCTGGAGGCCGTTCGGGGGGCGGCTGCGAGGTCGCGGCAAGGTCACCGCCAGGGTCATCCATAAAGGCTCACCCAATGAGAAAACATAAATAACAAATTTCAAAAAAGCGAAGGTCGTCCTTCGTCTTTCGCCCAAAATTTTGAGACAAGGACGAGGAGAAGGCGTCTCGTCTGCGCCGGGAAAATATATATATATAATAAAATAAAATAAAATAAAACAATGGAAAAAAAATAAACACTATATAAACAAATCGGCAATGAAATGTATTTATTTGTTTCGAATTAAATCGTATCGAAAACGTTTACTTATCTCGTACATGCATCGCGGCTAATTTTTGTAGAAAACGTTTCGATTCGATTTTAATTTTTAAAAATTAATTAAAAATAAAATAGGCCCTATAAAAGCATTCCACGACCTTTCCGTCATGACCAGAACATTGTCGTCGGCGAAATTTGAAATGAAATTGGAACGACATGGAATAGTCAGGGAATAATGATTTATTTTAAAAAAAAATGAAAAAAAAAAACATTTGCTTTCGCATAGGCCTACGATTGCGTGTACTGAAACGATAGTC
This sequence comes from Rossiulus vilnensis, assembly GCA_034700785.1. Taxonomy (NCBI): domain Eukaryota; kingdom Metazoa; phylum Arthropoda; class Diplopoda; order Julida; family Julidae; genus Rossiulus; species Rossiulus vilnensis. The sequence goes on along the minus strand of JAQIXS010001991.1, from coordinate 1,115 downwards.
ATGAAATTTAATTCTAGTCTTGGAAGTCATGGAAAGCTCGCGGAAGTTGGAAATTTAAATCTGGTCAAGGAAGTCATGGAAAGGTCATGCAAGTTGGAAATGTTACTTCCGGTGGCACCCCGTTTTATGTATAAAGTTTGAAAAATGATGTATCGTCTTTATATTTACTATAATACGTACATTACATATTATATTAATAATAAAATTAGTGAGAAATGATGTACGCAGCCAAGTTGTTTAAAACACGACGTTTTCGACTTTTAATTAAGTCTTCATCAGGTGTCAACGGAAGTTCCATATGTGTGGGGTGAGACCCCATCCTGGGCCTCCAATGTATTGGGACATACACTTTTAAAACATTCCACATAGACTTCTCACATACGATAACGTTCATCCAAATATAAACTCTTTCCCCAATAATATAATAGTTATTATACAAATTAAAAACCCTCAAAGGTCGGAAAAAAACAAAACTCCGCCTCTCAAACCCACCATCTAAATTCTAACGAATCAGCCTCCGAGTGCCACTCAGAGGCCATCTCGGGCGCGAGGTGCCAGGTGGCGTCCGAACACGCGGCGCGTGCCGCCATCTGTCGCCCACGTGGCGCACTCCACATTGTTTTCGCTTTGCACGCGAGCCCAGCGATTCTCCCTAGTATGTCCCCAAGTTTCGCATCGCACGCGTTGCAAGGCACGGGGATTTTTGGGTGTTATTGTCATTCGTGTATTGTTTTTTGAAAAAAACTATTTCGGCTATCGCGAAAGGGTCACTAGGGTGGTGCGGAGGGGTGTTTCACCATGGCGACGTACAGGGAGAGGTAAATCTTCAAATTTCTTAGTCTCAACGCTGCCCCGAACACCAACTTTTATCCCATTTTTTGGAGGGGGGAAGCAGCGCTAAAGTCCACCCACGTTTCGTTTATACTTTGTGGTTTTTAATTTTTTCGTATATTTAATTTCTTCGAATCATCCCCTCAATCCAGACTAAAACAATTCGAAGGCGTCCTGTCAGCTGATGTCATCGACATGAGCCAACTGCGAGCGCTGTGTTTCCAGGGTGAGTTCAAAGCCCCGCCCCCAGCGCTGCCTGCTTGAGGTGTCCGGGAAAGCCCTTT